>JASANE010027474.1:0-78983 GCA_030248225.1 Trileptium ribeirensis
TCGGCAAAAACTCGGGCTGTTACATATTATTTGTAGTAACTGCCACAAGATATGATTCAGAAACAAATGCAAATATGATAGCAACAAAATGTCCTCACAAGGTGGGACAAACGCTGAAGAGTAAGAAGAAGATGGCAACAGATATAAAATTACCGGTGACAACATGAAGTTGCTGAGGGTGCCGGCGTTTTCACACTATTCACACGTAGTTGGAAATTCGCCGACCGAGGTGCCTGTGTATTATTTGTAGTAACTGCCACAAGATATGATTCAGAAACAAATGCAAATATGATAGCAACAAAATGTCCTCACAAGGTGGGACAAACGCTGAAGAGTAAGAAGAAGATGGCAACAGATATAAAATTACCGGTGACAACATGAAGTTGCTGAGGGTGCCGGCGTTTTCACACTATTCACACGTAGTTGGAAATTCGCCGACCGAGGTGCCTGTGTATTATTTGTAGTAACTGCCACAAGATATGATTCAGAAACAAATGCAAATATGATAGCAACAAAATGTCCTCACAAGGTGGGACAAACGCTGAAGAGTAAGAAGAAGATGGCAACAGATATAAAATTACCGGTGACAACATGAAGTTGCTGAGGGTGCCGGCGTTTTCGGCAAGAACGTAACAGTGCGTATGATAGTAAACTTTGCAGCGGCCCGTCTTGTTGCATCCAATTGTGTTATTGGGCATTTAAGTTAATTTGTGTGCAGGCTGACACTGAAATGTCCAACAGCTTAAGCTCACTCTCACGACATTGCAATAATTACAACTGACTGGGCACTTTGTCTTAGTAGACATAGCTAGTTCCAGGTAGTCTGACTTGACTATGTCGGACAATTTTGTGTGTTAGCTCTGACTGTTTTTCTTCAAATTACATTTTATTTATATAAATAATAATATAATTGATAAAACGCAAACAGAATCTCTGCAATATCTGTGTATGAGTGTAGGTGAGCACCCTTCGACCCCGTGCAGCATATGTGCTCCCTGCAATATAAACTAAAATGTGCTGTTCCCGTTGTGTGAAAGGTTCGTTTAAGCTGTGCTACCTAGCACATTCGGTGTCCGTCCGTGCAAAAGCTTTTGGCTACACCCGTGCATCTATAGAAAATAGTATATTTTCATGTCCCAACGTTTTTCACGATGAGATAATACAGAAACAGTTATACAAACATTTTAATTGGCTTACGAGCGAGTAAACTTAAAGTGATCCCACCAAACATCCTATTTTGTCGCTCGCATAAAAATTTTTACAGAAAGCCTTTTAGAGTTTATGCAAAAAACTGTTAACTAACACAGAAAATTTAATTATTTTTTGTTAACGTAAATTCAGAGAAAATAGACGATTTTTCTGGATGAAAATTTATTGTTGGAGTAAAGTTACTCTTGTTGGCTTGGTTTTTACGCCTCAAGGTTCAGACAGCCAAGGTCAACTCTGACCCCTAGCTATAGGATATATAGGGGACAAGACCATGACTTTTGGAAATATCGAAATTTTTTACAGATATTGGGTAAAATTTTAGAATAAATTGAGGAATGTTTGCAAAAATTGATCGGTTAAATCGGTAAAAATTATTGAAAATTATAGCTAATCTTAAGATAAAAAGTGTAAAATTTTCACAAAATTTGGGGAATATGTGGCGAATCAAAATTTGTAATGGTCAAAGTTGGAGATTTTTAATGTTAAGGAGGAACGACGGGACGAATCTTTTAGAGGTCACGCAGGGCCAATGAAAGGTCAGCCCCTTGACCGTATAAAAAATGCGGTAATCAATCTGCTTATAACATCGCTATGACAATTCGTAGCAGTGACTACTGTGTAACAGCGCCTTAGTATTTACCTAGGCTAAGGTCCCTATAACAGGCATGAACCATGTACTAAGTCTAAAAGTCGGCTGCCGCCCCCGAATTCCCTCTAAGCTGTTCTTTTTTCTAACGTTGTAACATCCGGCCCCCAGAGTTGACATGGGCCGTGTTTATTATATTAAAATAAATTCATTTAATCCCTTACTTCTTGAATTAATTTTCACTTCGCGTATCGATTAACAACTATTGGTCGCCGCCAGGTATCGAACCCGAACGCTGTGGCGAAAGTCACGTTTACCAATCATTGAGCTATCTCAGAGCTGTTGCTCTGCTCCTTTGGGCTCCTCGCAAAGCGAACGAACATCAGCTCGCTTGCAATTATGCAGTACCTATTTGCCGAATTTACTTTAGTGCATTCAAACGTAATTTGTTGTTGGCGAACAACAGTAACAGTAAAGGGTTAAATGTTGATTGTAATGATTCGTTTACGTTGATCACGTTCCACCGTCAACCGTTGATCACGTTCCGCTGGCGTGGGAGTCACTTTCCTACGGGATAATATGAGGGAATTTTCTGACCAAATTCAGCGGATTTATTTGTTTTATGTGTGGTAAGTACCAGCCTGGGATAATCGTTATGCTGAAAACTGCAATTGTACATTTTTGTACGCGTGCCTGAACGGAACTGAGGCTCTGGCTAGATAGCACAAATAAAACTTGGTTTTTACTCGAGCTTCTTGATCAGGCGTCTAAATGCCGTTTTCGGTACACACAATAGAATTTGACTTATTTCCACTGCATATAACTGTAGCAGTTCGAGATGTTTAGAAGATAAACTTGCGGATTTAAAGGACAAATTTTATAGTAGTTTTTCGAAAGGACAATAGTCTTTATTATGATGCATCAGTACAGTCACGCTCCACCCACCGGTCAGGTGCACGGGGTGATTTTCGCACTACAATGGAACCCTTATGAACCCGATTTGTGGGTTTTCGGTCGATCCCCAAAGCAGTAAAGCGTACAGTATCATTGTATTATTATTGTGGAATAGTAACTGTGTTTTGTAGAGGGAATTTATGCATCCCTGGAAGGTGGTCAGAGATTTTCTGGGTCATTCGGGCAATTATGCAATCTCGGTGCCTTAAAACCGGTCCCGGTGTACATGCCTGCCGATTATATAGTACTCGCAACATCGTGCAGAAATTTCAAAATTAGGTGCCCAGACTGTGTAGCGACTTAGTTCTGGAAAAGACTTTTCCTGCCACGCGGAAGCAAGAAGATAATCCGTTGAAGTTATAATTTTGTGCCACTTACTTGCACTTATCTAAGGGGTTGAGCGAAAAACCGACAAAATTTAAAAGTAACTTCGTTTTATTAAAGTAATTTAAATTTCCCAATTATGGATTTATTCCACAGTTAGGGTAAAGTAGGGCTACAGAATTGTTATTGGGACCCACTAAAGCTTCCAGATCATACATTTGGAACCCGTGTACTTATGGACCCTCGTTTAAGCGTTCAAACGTCCATTTTTACAGGCCCCGAAATACAACAACGGTAACCAAAACTCCCCAATTTTGGGTGGTCCACACCTCCACGGACCGAAAGCCGGGGGCCGCTCACCCCCACGGATCCCCTCAGGACCTGCCTATCCTACTTGGGACACAAAATTTTATCACTTTCAACATCTGAAACGGGCCTGTAACGGCCACCAACTAAAGGTATCAAAAAAATAATTTTCTCTAGTAGACGGCCTCCAGAGTGTAGGCTTGATCCTACCTCCGGCCGCCTACCGCTTTGCATTAACCAGTAATCACTGAAAACTGCCAAAAACCTTAATAAAATCTAGAGCCCTGAGAGCTGACAAATTTTCGCTCGCAGAAAACCTCGCGCCGACCAGCTAGGGAAGAAAAAAGGGTATAAATGAAAAGGGCTCGATGCAAGGTCGGAGCCAATCGAGGACTTTCATTTTGAAATTTGATGTCTTTCAAGTGTTTGGCAGTTGTCGCAAGTCTTTTCGGTGCCTTATTGCTTTAGTTCTTTCGTTTTGGATTCATCTCGCTTTTAGGTAGCCCAAGATTGCCTCTCGCCGTGCGGCCACGGTAGAAAGTTCCTCGTGGTTTAGCGTTTCAAAATCATATCGCAAGGGGCGCGCTTGCTGGTACTGGAGTTTTCGGAGGATGCTTCGCGCGCCCGTATGCCCATGAGCCCGGAAAAAGGAATCCAAATTAACAAAATTGAGAGTCTAATTTAGGCTTCCCCTTCTGAACTCGACTGGTTCCCCTTCTCATCAGGTAGAAATTTTGTTGTTAAGGCTCTGTAAGTGGACATAATATTAGCAGTGAAGTGACATGAATTCGGGGAAGAAAGAAGAAAGAAAAGCAGCGGGGGAGGTTCACAGTGACACGTGATCTGGGCAGTCAAGCTAAAGTGTCTCGGTCGACCAGAAGGCAGCCGCGAGCACGACCGGTAGTTAGCTTATACTAGAAAATTGCCAGTGAGGCAACCCGAAATGTCGAGTACATCCCTAATAAGGTTTGTGTTCATTTAGTAGCCGTTCACTCAATACTAACATTGGGTTCTCCCACGCCGTGCAGAAGCGGTAGGGAACCCACATATTTTAATACTAACTTTAGGGCCTATCGGTACACTGTGGAACCACAGACAGCTTTATCCCCACTTATTTATTCTTAATCGGCTTCACTGGAGAATGGCAAGTATTTTGGACAACGGAAAACTTTGAAGATTCGTCATAGGTCGGTGGTTCGCGGGTGGCTCCAGGCCGGACAGACAAATAAATGATATGGGGAATCACACTGTAAAAAAAGGAAAATCGGTAACGGACGTGGTCATTTGCGAACTGGGTCGAGAATTTTTAAACAAGTAACCAAAAAGGGGCCTTCGATGAAGCCACCTTATGATTTCTTAGGGTATTCCAGTTCACGAAACACGGAAATTCGAGTACGTGCCCTCGTGAGATTTCCGACTATTGAGTAGAACACGGTAGAGAGTATCATCGCTTTTTGGAAAGATAATAACCTCAGTCGGGCAGACACGGTTATTCCAAATGAACAGTGATGTGTCATAACTCTTCGGGTGTTATTTTCCCCCAGCTCCCACTCTACCTTCATCGGGGAATTCAGTTTTCAAGATTTAGCAATTACAAATTTACAGTTCAATATCTCTTTCTAAAATTATTCGTTAAGGAGCGTGATGGCAATCACGTAGCGACCGAAGCCGCGCAAATGGCCACGAACCTGAGGCGTGAGTAATGTTTCCCAGACAGGCCGGAAAGCACGTAAAAGAAGAACGATGTGGGGCCAGCTGCGACCTTAGAAATTTAGCTCAACTAAAAAGATACATCGAGCCCGCGTCCTTGTCGTCAAGTCACTACCCTCGTGACATCGTAAAAGCAGCACACTCCCTCAAGCTCAATCAGAAATTTAAGAAGTAGATTCTCACGCCGTGTAGACACGGTATGGGTCCTCGTCGGTCGCTTTTAACAAAGGATAGTAAGAAAGTGCAGGCAACGTGGTCATGTGCCCAAGAGACGCGGCATTGTCTTCACGTCTTCAGTAACCCCGTACGACCTATTATACTCAGATAAGGGAACGCCCATTCCGGAATACATGTTCGCTGATTGTCAGAGAGTTTTATTTTGCTACAGATGTAATGAGAGACTCCGCTTTAGCAGCGTACATATTGTGTGTTCTTTTGTCAATTCGGTTAAGGATAGCAAAAGCGATGAAAGTAACGCGAACAAAGATTTTTCCTTTTGTACGCTAACAAATATTTGTGATATAGCAACTTGTAGGTGCTGTTCGCAATCGCTATGTCCCATTTAGTATCGCGTTTTTCTGACCGCGTACATAGGAAAACGCTAAATACCAATTGCGTGTTTTGCGCATATTACAACGATTTCGCATGTGATTTCGTGGACGCAGACAACCGTGCGAAAAGGAGAAATGTGTGCCTACTGAAATTCCGTTACTACATCATAGGGTCCTTGTTTGAGTTTACTAAAATGCGAATACCAATAGCAGGAACGTGAATGTGAGCGATGCATTTCTTGATTGGGAAAAAAGAACAACCATGGTGTATGCACCCGAAGTGAACTCACACATAAAAGGCTACCTTCCATTGCATGAAAATTTTAAATATTAACTTAGCTCAAAAATAATTCAAAAATTTTCTAGATCTAATGCATAGATCCATATTTTTCACCTGACCTTAAAATTATTTTAATTTTGTTGCGAATGTAGAAGCTGAATTCAAGAATATTTCAATACTAATTTAGCTCAAAAACCAACTGTTTCGTAAACGTAATAAAAAACATCCAAATTTTCCATCAGATCCTAAAATTAATTTTGATTTTGTTACGGATGTTAGAGGCTAAATCCAGCAATTCAGGAAAATTTTTAATACTAATTTAGCTCAAAAAGCAAAAACTTGATAAATATATAGATCTACATTTTCCAGCCATCTTAAATTATTTTGATGTTTCTACGGATGTAAACGCTCAGTTCAAGAATATTTCAATACTAATTTAGCTCAATATTTTAAAAACTGTTTCGTAAATATATTATTTAGATCCACACTTTCCATCTAACCCTAAAATTAATTTTGCTACGAATATAAGACGGTACATGTACCAATTGATGATCATTTTCAATACTAATTTAGTTTAAAGATAAAGATAATAGTCTAATAAATATAATATATATATAATTCTACATTTACCATCCGATTGTAAAATTTGAAATTTATTTTGAGTTTGCTACTGCAGTAACGCTAAATATATACCAATTCAAGAACATTATCAATGCTAACTTAGCTCAAAATTAAAGCAGGAATTTCATAAATCTAATATATAGATCTGAATTTTCCAAATTAACTTCATCTCGCACTGTGTAACTTATTTGATGCAGCTTACATTCTGAAGCGATACTCTGACCACGGGTGTCACGGTGCGTGAGTTTACTCGTGCGTTCTTATCCGGTCGCTTTGCGAAAAGTAACAACAGAGCAACAACGAATAGATAGCGTCGTGGCTAATTTACGAGGCTCACACCCGAACGATCCAGGTTCACTCCAGGCAAATATTTGTTCAACATTGCACGAAATACACGTTAAATCATGCGGCAAAGGGTTTATCAAAATTTTTACTAACCCTCAATTAATTTTGAATTTGCCACAGATGTAAAAATCCTAAATATACCCAGCCTGGAATATTTCCAATACTAATTTCGCTCCAAAAATAATAGGATTTGGTATACCGCACGCTATTGTGCATTGAGCAATTGTTTAGAAGACCCCAGACGAACACACTGTTATATGACCGGTTTTAAAGAACCATTGCTTATATATCCAAGAAATAACGCTTATTTTATGCATCATTTGCTATATAATAGTCAACTTCGCTTTATATATACACATGATCAATCTTAAATATATTTATTATTACATATATATTAGAGCAACTTTAACATTACGTTCGTTCGATTAACGTTCGTCGTAAAGCATGACCGCTTTGTCGACAATGACAAACAATATACTTAATATAGACTACGATTTACCATGGTGATAGTGACTAGTGGTATTTATAAGCAAACGAAATGATACATTTGGCTGTTTTGGTTGGAACTCAAATCAGCATCAGTTTAGACATCTATGATCTATAACAACAATAATAGCAAAGCTTTATCATAATTGGTTGTCAAAGAATATATATATATATATATATATATATATATATATATATATATATATAGATATAAATATAAAAATATATATATTTATATATTATATCTATATATGTATGTATATATTCTTTGACAATCAATTATAATAAAGCTTTATTATATTATAGTTTTATTATATTTTATTATAATAAAGCTTTATTATATTATTGTTATTACAGAAAATTATATATATATTGTTATCTATCGCATTTATATGTATTTTCTGTAGTATCATATCTTTCTATTTCGTATTGATATTTTATTTAGTTTTTTGCTGTAGAAATTGTATATTATAATTATCCCAATATCTGACAGAAATCTCGATTCTATCTTTTACTTTAGCTTTACTTTTGATTGAAATTATAGTTGTATCTTTTTTTGGTCATAGTTCTTTTGTGATCTTTTGTTGCCATGTACCTACCGCTGCACGGCAGGACTATTTGGTTTTAAAGCAATTGATCTGTTAATTTTAAAGCGAGTTTTACATTTTTGTTTACGATTCCGTTGGGTTTAATCTAAGCAATACCGAAAATTAGCTTGGCACAAAATAGGTTTAATATTTCTAGTTCCTCAACTCAAAGATGGACACATCCTCATGTTCAGTCAAGTTGTAAACAGGTGTAAGCATCCAATTCTATTAGGAAGGCACAAAATAAGCATCTAATTCTATTAGGAAGGCACAAAACAAGCATCCAATTCTATTAGGAAGGCACAAAATAAGCATCCAATTCTATTAGGAAGGCGCAAAATAACCATCCAATTCTATTAGGAAGGCACAAAATAACCATCCAATTCTATTAGGAAGGCACAAAACAAGCATCCAATTCTATTAGGAAGGCACAAAACAAGCATCCAATTCTATTAGGAAGGCACAAAATAACCATCCAATTCTATTAGGAAGGCACAAAATAAGCATCCTTCTGTCAGAAGGCACAAAATACCTCCATTCTTGAAAGACACAAAAAGCTCCATCGAGGCACAAAGCAAGCTCCATTCAGCTCCATCTCAAGGCACAAAATAACCATCCAATTCTATTAGGAAGGCACAAAATAAGCATCCAATTCTATTAGGAAGACACAAAATAAGCATCCAATTCTATTAGGAAGGCACAAAGCAAGCATCCAATTCTATTAGGAAGTCACCAAACAAGTATACAATTCTCTTAGGAAGGAACACAATAACCATCCAATTCTATTAGAAAGACACAATATAAGCATCCAATTCTATTAGAAAGGCACAAAGCAACTTCCCATCCAATTCTATTAGGAAGGCAAAAAATAACCATCCAATTCTTCAGGCACAAAACACCATCCAATTCTATTAGGAAGGCACAAACTAAGCATCCAATTCTATTAGGAAGGCAAAAAATAACCATCCAATTCTATTAGGAAGGCACAAAATAACCATCCAATTCTATTAGGAAGGCACAAAACAAGCATCCAATTCTATTAGGAAGGCACAAAATAACCATCCAATTCTAGAAGAAGGCACAAGATGACCATCCAATTCTATTAGAAAGACACAAATTAGGAAGGCACAAAATAACCATCCAATCTAACAAAAGAACAGAATGAGCACATCCAATTCTATTAGGAAGGCACAAAACAAGCATCCAATTCTATTAGGAAGGCACAAAATAACCATCCAATTCTATTAGGAAGGCACAAAATAAGCATCCAATTCTATTAGGAAGGCACAAAATAAGCATCCAATTCTATTAGGAAGGCACAAAACAAGTATCCAATTCTATTAGGAAGGCACAAAACAAGTATCCAATTCTATTAGGAAGGCACAAAATAACCATCCAATTCTATTAGAAAGACACAAAATAAGCATCCAATTCTATTAGGAAGGCACAAAGCAAGCATCCAATTCTATTAGGAAGGCACAAAATAACCATCCAATTCTATTAGGAAGGCACAAAATAAGCATCCAATTCTATTAGGAAGACACAAAATAAGCATCCAATTCTATTAGGAAGGCACAAAGCAAGCATCCAATTCTATTAGGAAGGCACAAAATAACCATCCAATTCTATTAGGAAGGCACAAAATAAGCATCCAATTCTATTAGGAAGGCACAAAATAAGCATCCAATTCTATTAGGAAGGCACAAAACAAGTATCCAATTCTATTAGGAAGGCACAAAATAACCATCCAATTCTATTAGGAAGACACAAAATAACCCCAACAAGGAAGACACAAAATAAGCATCCAATTCTATTAGGAAGGCACAAAGCAAGCATCCAATTCTATTACGAAGGCACAAAATAAGCATTAAGCATCCAATTCTATTAGGAAGGCACAAAACAAGTATCCAATTCTATTAGGAAGGCACAAAATAACCATCCAATTCTATTAGGAAGACACAAAATAAGCATCCAATTCTATTAGGAAGGCACAAAGCAAGCATCCAATTCTATTAGGAAGGCACAAAATAAGCATCGAGTTCTATTAGGAAGGCACAAAATAACCATCCAATTCTATTAGGAAGGCACAAAATAAGCATCCAATTCTATTAGGAACTATTAATAGATGTTACTCCAAGTAATATAAGCTATAAGACGTGCTCAACTCAATTAGAAACAAAGAGTTGCTGATTGTAGCAATTATTTTAGCAAAATTAATGATATAAAGCCACTGTTTTTAAATTTACATGGCATAACTTGTAATTTTATGGCAGCAAACATAAATTGAGAAGCCAATTTTCTTATGTTGTTCAATTTTTTATTGCACATGATTAAGGGTATCCATATACTAACAAAACCATTTGTTTACATCTCATCTTATTTGCGAACACGGGTTGAACAACTCTCAATTTTAGCCCAACAATACTCGAAATATTTTTTGACAAGATTTCCAACCTGGAAATGGGAGGGGTCTAATTGTCTAAACTTTCGTAGCTTTGCTGGTTTTGATAAGGCAATGGCATCGGATAGTTACTCGCTAGCCGGGTCTCGGGGACCTGACCCGCCTAATCTTCCCGCGTACCCTGTTAACTACCCGGGCAGTTACTCGCTAGCCGGGTCCCGGGAACCTGACCCGACTAATCTTCCAGTGTACCCTGTTAACCGGATACCCGACACTAACTTTGATTGTTTTCGTAAGCCTCAATATCTTTTCAAATTTACGTATCTTCGACGTTCGAATTAGACACTCAATTATTTAAATAAAGCTTCTACGATGGCGTTAAGCCTAAGAAATTTATTCTTCCGGCCTACTGTACACTACTGCATGCTAACATGCACATGATGGCTAAAGAAAATGGTGTGAGGAACAACTAAGATCAAATTCCTTACACAGACTAAGGTAGGCAACGATACGATAAGAATACAAGTTCGAAGTAGAACGATAAAAGTATTACAGCTGTGATTAAAATTTGGGATCAGAATGTTGAGAACAGAACTAGTATAGCAATTCAACTACACTTCTGAAATTGTAGAATTTTTGAAATTAATATTCCTTTATCTGTAGGAAATTATCCCTTCACTATAAATTTCGTAAAAGATATAAGTCCTGAAAATTCAGTACTAATTTCCTCATTGTCAAGGCAATTTTTCGTTACGATTGTATTGCTACATATGAATGGAAAATTTTTCCTTATAAATAGGAATAATTTCCTAACTATGTTATGACAAAGGAAAACTTCCTAAATATTGAAGAAAATCTAAAGAATATTTTCATAACCATATTAGGGAGGGTAGTCCCCATGAACCTCTGCTTCGGCATGTATGATGTATAATATACTTGCTTATAATTATGTGGATTTTATATATATCAATTTTTTTATATTTTGGCGATATGTCGTCGTGTACAAACTTCTATGACATTGTATGCAAATATTCCAAATAAAATTTATAAAATTTTGGTTAACATGCTCATTACTGTGTAATTTCTCGGAGGAAATTGTTGTCGCAGAAATTTGCAAAAAATGCATCACCTAAAACGCAACCACGTTTGCAGAGACATGAGAAATATAAATGAAACCATTTGATTTTGCTACATTTTCGAAAGGCTTTGTTCAATTTTATTCGAAATTGATGAAGCGACAAAGATATAAATTTTGATGCACCATTTCCTTGGATACAAAGTAATTATGAGGCCACTTTAATAAACGAAACCATTTGATTTCGCTACATTTACGAAAGCCTTTGTTCAATTTTAATCGAAATTGATGAAGCGACAAAGATATAAATTTTGATGCACCATTTCCTTGGATACAAAGTAATTATGAGGCCACTTTAATAAACGAAACCATTTGATTTCGCTACATTTACGAAAGGCTTTGTTCAATTTTAATCGAAATTGATGAAGCGACAAAGATATAAATTTTGATGCACCATTTCCTTGGATACAAAGTAATTATGAGGCCACTTTAATAAACGAAACCATTTGATTTCGCTACATTTACGAAAGCCTTTGTTCAATTTTAATCGAAATTGATGAAGCGACGAAGATATAAATTTTGATGCACCATTTCCTTGGATACAAAGTAATTATGAGGCCAGTTTAATAAACGAAACCATTTGATTTCGCTACATTTACGAAAGGCTTTGTTCAATTTTAATCGAAATTGATGAAGCGACAAAGATATAAATTTTGATGCACCATTTCCTTGGATACAAAGTAATTATGAGGCCACTTTAATAAACGAAACCATTTGATTTCGCTACATTTACGAAAGGCTTTGTTCAATTTTAATCGAAATTGATGAAGCGACAAAGATATAAATTTTGATGCACCATTTCCTTGGATACAAAGTAATTATGAGGCCACTTTAATAAACGAAACCATTTGATTTCGCTACATTTACGAAAGCCTTTGTTCAATTTTAATCGAAATTGATGAAGCGACGAAGATATAAATTTTGATGCACCATTTCCTTGGATACAAAGTAATTATGAGGCCAGTTTAATAAACGAAACCATTTGATTTCGCTACATTTACGAAAGTCTTTGTTCAATTTTAATCGAAATTGATGAAGCGACAAAGATATAAGTTTTGATGCACCATTTCCTTGGATACAAAGTAATTATGAGGCCACTTTAATAATTTTTTCGCATCTATTGATGTAAAATTATTGTTTCAGTGATATACAGCGAAACGTTATGTTAACGAATTTGTCATGCTTGTATGTGCGTTGCTGCTGATTCGTTTTGCCCGTTTTCTTAACAAACCGAACAGCATCACCAGAATAGCCAAATGGTGAGGGTACGCCTCGTAATCATACAAACCGGGTTCGATTCCTCGCGTCGACTCGAGCATGTGTAAGTTTGAATGATGAACAAATTCATTCGTTCACGAAAGGTTTAGCAGCAGACAATGCTACACCCCTGTATGCTCTGAGCATAATCTTTATGCAATGTTGGGATTCTTGTCTATTAGCTTTATATTTCAACTCGTTTTGCGTTATGCCACCGCCACCTATCTCAACCCAAAGCTGTTCCTTTTGTTATCGTATAACAAACACCTGTCAGAACCAGTTATCAGCATGCTACCTCCGGCTATCCCAACCCAAAGCTGTTCCTTTTATTGCCGTATAACAAACACCCTTCAGACCCGGTTATGAGCTTGCCACCTTCGCCTATCTCAACCCAAAGCTGTTCGGTTTATTGCCGTATAACAACCACCCTTCAGACCCGGTTATGAGCATGCCAATTCCGCCTATCTCATCACAAAGCTGTTCCTTTTATTGCCGTATAACAAACACCCTTCAGACCCGGTTATGAGCTTGCAACCTCCGCCTATCTCAATCTCAACCCAAAGCTGTTCCTTTTATTGCCGTATAACAAACACCCTTCAGACCCGGTTATGAGCATGCCACCTCCGCCTATCTCAACCCAAAACTGTTCCTTTTATTGCCGTATAACAAACACCCTTCAGATCCGGTTATGAGCATGTTACCTCCGCTGATCTCAACCCAAAGCTGTTCCTTTTATTGCCGTATAACAAACAGCCTTCAGACCCGGTTATGAGCATGCCACGTCCCCCTATCTCAACCCAAAGCTGTTCCTGTTATTGCCGTATAACAAACACCCGTCAGACAAAGGCATCAGCATTTTCTTGGTCCGCCTAATAGTACTTTGGCCGAGTGCTGCCTTTAGTTTAAATATCGTACTGATGATATCTGCTTCCATTACTGTTTGTCGAATTATTAGTGGCCCGATTTAAAGTTAGCCGGTTTCTTGGCAAAGCTATATTTTGAAAAATATATATAGCATTTAATCAGGCGTATTATTAGCTGCTGTTCGCCACTGGTTAACAACTGATTATATATAGTTTTAAAAAACACGCGAGGCCACAATAGCAATTTACGTCAGTATACTTTTAATAATAACCGACTAAAAGCAGCAGCTGTTTCCGTGTTTTTAGTTAGGTTTCAGTGGTTTCTAACTTAAACATCAGTCATAATTATAGCCACTGTCTAAAATTGGTTTTATTTCGCTATATATACGGATTAAATTTGTGAACGAAGGAACTTTATATATGACGTTAGAACATGGTACCATAATGCTCATAATGGTTTTCTTCTTATAATCTAGTTCTCCTCTCATGATTTGTCAATATTGTTGTCTAGATTGAAAGAATCTAGCCTGGTAATCTAGGAGCTTTGACATCTCGCAGTTTGAGAACGTTTGGGGCGGCTGGGCTGGGGAGACGAACATTTGATGCGATATTACATATTTTCTATACAGTTTTCAGTAAATGATTTTCCAGTTCATATTAACAAAAGTATTTGAATTTATTTGCAAAATGGGTTTTACGCACTGCCTAGATGGAAATTAACTGCATGGTTGGATTTACGACCAATGTTTTTAACTATTGGCTAGGCAGTATATAAAAAACGTATGAACAGTACTTAGATTCTGCGCAAACGGGAGCTAACCTTTTACTTATTGTAATTGCTCTGGTGCAACTAAATACAAATTGATGTAGTGCATTAATTCTATTTGTGGCGTAGTGTGGGTTTTGGCTGTGCGTTGTTATTAACTCGCGGCGTGAGTAGTCTTAACAATTCGAGCAACAGCGTCGTCAAAGCTCAGTGGTTAGCGAGCGCCACTCAAAGCCAAACAACCCGGGTTCAGCTCATTTTATTCATCACCAGTCAAAATGCTAACTAATTGATCAAATAACGTCTTAAAATAAATAGTACTATTCAAAACGAAGAAATGGGTTATAACGGTAAAATTTTAGTCTGACATTGACTGGAAATGTTGCCACACCTTTATGTTGCCGTTTTGAATGAAATCGAGATTAATTCAACTGTTTCCGTCAGAAACATAAGCAAAATATAGGTGCAAATATATATATAAATATAGCTAAAGCTTGATTTTGGACGCCTAGACGTTCAGATATTGCTAAAATTTAAACTAAATTCTGCCAGTCAAATACAGATTATAGAAACAACAGCAATATCTGCGGGATTATTACGCAAAATTGGTTATTTTCTTTCCGACTTTAACTTGTTCGAGCAGTTTATTGGCCAGATACTGTGAAGCAAAATGTATTATATTACGCAAAATTGGTTATTTTCTTTCAGATTTTACCTTGTTCGAGCAGTTTATTGGCCAGATACTGTGAAGCAAAATGAAATTACCAAATTGTTTTCCTTTTACCTTTGTTCGAGCAGTTTTTGGCCAGATACTGTGAAGCAAAATGTATTATATTACGCAAAATTGGTTATTTTCTTTCTGATTTTAACTTGTTCGAGCAGTGTATTGTGAAGCAAAATGTATTATATTACGCAAAATTGGTTATTTTCTTTCAGATTTTACCTTGTTCGAGCAGTTTATTGGCCAGATACTGTGAAGCAAAATGTATTATATTACGCAAAATTGGTTATTTTCTTTCCGATTTTACCTTGTTCGAGCAGTTTATTGGCCAGATACTGTGAAGCAAAATGTATTATATTACGCAAAATTGGTTATTTTCTTTCCGACTTTAACTTGTTCGAGCAGTTTATTGGCCAGATACTGTGAAGCCAATGTATTATATTAGATCATCTATACTAGGCTACGTTTGTATAAAATAACTACACCCGAACAAGTATAAATAACTATTAAGTATGCCAAAGTGAACAAATACACTACAAATCTTGATACTTTGAAACCTTGATTTATACATGAAGTCATGGAACAACAAATTATACAAAAAATATTTTAATGAAACATGACGTGTTTGTTCAACCTGGACCAATTCGTAACTGAAATCACAATGGGTAATATTTATTAAGAAAACAAAAAAACACTCGTTGGCTGAGTATAAAGCAGCAAGACCTCCTGGCTTGTCAATTGCGGTATAAGTTTCAAATGTGTAGAATATTAGCTTGTGTTTTTATATAATTTTTGGGAAAAACGAAATCAACGATGTGTAAAGAGTGCTTTATTCGTATATTTAATCAGTTCGGAGATTCACGAGTGTGCTATGCTTGATCTGTGACGTATAAGATGCTTTTGAGTCATAATGTTCCACGTCATAGTATGTTCATCGCTGAAATTGGCTTATTGGTCAATGAATTTACTTTTATATTTGATACCATAAATGTTGTGTTCAAGCTGAACTTCTCATACGCCGCCGCACTTTCATGTTGAATGACTACTTTGCATTCACTATTGTTACATTTTACTAATGTATATTAATATATATCATTATTAGGTGCAGTAAACTGATTATATTTTAGTTCGATGTATTAATGCTTCGCCGCGGTGCAGGATTTCCACAATTATTTGAAATTTTTTTATCTACCCGCAAAAATTACCAAGTTCAAAGCATGAGAGCATATATTGGCTATGGATTCTATAATGGTTAACAATGTGGAGATTAAGTATAGTAAAAAGCTTGAATATTGTTAAAGTGTCAACTACGTAATTTCGTTTATAGTTGGTAGTGTATGTATTCCGTTTAGTAGATTCAAACGAATTATATTATATATATTTCTAAAACACTTCTCACAAAAACTCATATGTTGCTAACTTCTTTAACTTTTGAAACTTGTTTTTAATATAAATACAGCTCATATTATCAGAGTTTATGAGGCGATTTAACTAATTTTACCTTTTGGCATTGTTTATATTAAATTGAATTTTAACAATTTTAGTATTATGATCCATCGGTTGCACAGGCGGTACGCATATTTCAAGCCAAGAAAAAATTCGCATTACCCTGATTTCGGGCGAGGTGTACTTGGTTCAAGCTCCTAGAAAAATTTTTAGAGAATGCGGAAGCCTTTACCAGGGCACCGACAGTATATAAAGGTTTTTGAAGAATGTGCACCAGTGCACTTGTAGTTAAAGCTTACATGAAGTATATATAGCAAGAACTGATGATATTTTGCTGAAGAATATGACACTCGTCAGGTTTTGCATCTTAGGTCTTTAAACGTGTCTCGTTGTGTTTCGCGCTGTCCCCTGTATTTGACGAGTGGAGAAGGGCTGACATTTCAACCGTACCCTCTGCGTATCACGGCGGGAAGAAATGTTTCCTTTTTCGTGAGAGCAACAATTTGGACGCCGTTGATTTCGAGAGGGCCCCAATTTTCCCCGCTCTGAATTTCGTGGGGAGGAGGGAACAATGTACCCTAATGAAACGCAGGGGGAGCGGCAGGTGAACTACCTACGCTCCAATAGTTCCTCGTTAATATTTGTGAATCTGCATATACTCCATTTTGGCATAAATTCCGCATTTATCAATTCAAATAACTAAAAAACGAGATATCAAGGTCTACAATTATCTATCTTTTAATTAGGCTACAGAAGTTTTATAATTTTTTATACGTCAGGAGCGTCATTTATTTGCTGAAACAAAAACTATAAATAAGGTAAAAGACAGGGGCCGACGAGAATTGAACACCTAACCTCTGGATTGATAGGACGGCGCTCTAGTCCACTACGTAACGTTTTCACTAAGGTGTCCGACATTTACACTGCGGGTCGCTTATGTGCCAAAGTAACCCCGAGGGGCGTAAATACAATTTATATCTTGCCGTTCTCAATATACTAAGCCTAAGCCTTAGCTTAATGTGACACATACACAAGGCGTAAGCCTAAGTAAGGAGGCCGCCCAACCCCCGCGAACCCCGCTCTAAGTTATTCCTATAACTAACGTTCTTTGTTTTATATACTGTTTATAGTCTGTTCGAACCCTGAAAAGATCATAAAGGTTACCGCGGTGGTTGTTTCATTTATTTACAAGTCACGCAACAGCAGAGATATAATTGTTATAGCTTCTATTACTTACCCTAAAACCTGCAGCTATAAATTTTAAGTCTATCTATTATATAGTGGCAGGTTTCATAACAAAGGCGCAAACGTGAAAAAATTATGGGTGGTGGTGTTAGCACCGGGCGTTGGAAACCCGGCCGCCAAAAATGTTCCGTGTTTTGTCAACAATGATAAACCCCGTGTTTGCACCCTTGTTTTACATATATATAAACGGATTTATTAAACTTAAGGTTAGTTTTGAAACCAACGTTTTTGTTCCGATTTCAGTCGATATGGCATACCCAGCTTCGAACTAACAGGGTCATGGTCTAGTATAAGGCTCATATTTGTGAGTTAGCTTAGGCTAAACTTCAGATTTTAACTGAGAATAAACTACGACACAACCTGCGCATAGCTTACGCGCTTGAGTTTTAGCCTAAGCAAAACATCCTTAAATGAACATTTTGCTAAGGCCAAGACTAGTTATCTAACTCTCGCCTGCCGAACTATCTGCCCTAAGCTGATGTTTTTAAATGTTGGGTATAAGGTTGTGACTATCAGCTTAACTTCAAACTTTCGCTAGTTGCATCTCTGTATATTGATCCTAATGCACTGGAACCAAAATATTGTACGGGTCGCCCAGTTACAACGTTTTCATTTGGCCACCACATAGCATATGCCCTCCTTATGAAATTATGGAATACAGATGAACTGTCACCCCCCTCCCGTAAAATGCAGAAGACAGCGCGAAACGCACCGAGACATATCTTTAGGCGTAAAATGCGAAGCAACAATGTAAACTGAAGAGTGTATACTCTTCTGCAAATTATCATGAGTTTTCGATATAAATTATTTACAGCAGAAACAAGAGTATTGGTCAAAATATTGGCTATGTTGCAGGGACAGTACTTAGCCTTTTACAGATTTTTGATTATGAATCCTCAATGACAGCATGATTTGCTAGATACCATGTCAAATTCTTCCCTGAACCTAGTTCAACCTGTAGAGGAAACATATTTGAAAGGCCTTGCTTTTCTTTGTTTGCCGTAAAAACTTTAAAAATTTCGAAAACTCGGCTTTAACAATGTATATTAATTTGATTTCTGGATTTTAGTAGAACGCATTATACGAATCAGCTAATTTTAGTAGCATTTCACAAAACTGACATCAGCTATATGTGTGCACGGAAAAAGACCCGAAATTGGCAAAAATTTGACGAAATTGGGCCCAATTTTAATTATGTGATCCAATAGAAAAAACTAAAAATTACACCACATCAACTATTTATCAGTTTTATGATATTCAAAATTAGACATTTAAGCTTGCCTACATTTTCATTTAAGTCAACACACAAAGCCATAATTGAAATAACAGATTTAGCGTTGAATAAAATGATTCGTACGGAAGCATATAAAGCAAAATATATGAATATATAGATGCAGAACATCAATCGCATGTACCAAATGCAATGACCCATGATCCTTGGCTCTCCTGAAACGTGTTACACTCTTCAATTTCCCCAAGTTATTGCCCGTGGTATGTCGACTTTACGGCCCAAGTTTATGTCCCATATGGTTGATCATTAACATGAGCCGCAACCACCAGTTCTTAAGCCACCGACTTGATTCTCAGGTCCTTGGATCACCAAATTCAGACCCCCAAGTTTTTCACCACTATGTGGATCGTAAACGTGTGCGGGAGAGGTAAGGACGGCACGATCGCTACGTATCGTGGGTGACAATATGGAAAATTGGAAGACTGTCACGCTCTGCAGCAGAGTCGAGCATCATCGGCTTTTGCTAAAAGAAAGTTGAGTCAAATAAGTTAATCCGAAAACATCTTGCATATATTTTACAATTTTTCATGCTACATGATGGAAAATAACTTATCAATAGATTTACAGTTTTAGGTGATATAGGACTAAGCCTAGATTTAAATATTCGGATCTACACACAGAGTGATCAAGCATTGATGGAGGATGCAACATTTTGAGCCATCAACAAAATCTACACGACGTTTCATTTTTGAGCTATAGATAGTTCTTAAAGATATGTTATCATAAAGTATTTGTGTTAACTGTGCTTATCTTAGTTTAATTATAACACCAGAGCTCACTATCAATAGTAGTTGGGAATTGTTGTAGAGTCAAATTGCTTTTTTAGATTTTTCTATTGCTACATTAATATATTACATAAGTATAAGCCACTTCGCTGCAACGCATTTACTGCGTCATGATAACAATAGCTAGACCTCATACCATCGAGAAACCTTCATCTGCAGGAAATGATTTAGTTGGTGTTAACCGTGATGCAAGCAGCAGCAGCAGCGTTTTCAGCACAGTGGATTTGGACGCAACAGATTTTACACCAGTTTCTAGTAGTTCACCAAACCCTAATGTGCATTGCACACCGTCTGAAAATGCTTCAGGTTCAAAATTCATGTCGGAAGCTGAGTTACGTCGTAACCGCTCTGTACAAATTGTATCCGCACCGCAAGTACGCGTAATCACACCTCTTCCCAGATCATTCTACGACAATCCTGACTTTAGCGACGCCAATACACATTCGCACAGTTTAAGCCCAGGAACAAAACCAGGGTTAACAGCACAGACTGCCTGGCAAGATTGGGATAGTCAAAACGAATCCGGTGAAAATGGACAATTTAAACGGACTACGTCCCGAATGATCGGTCGTCAGCTGAGACCGCTTCGATTTTTGAGAGCAAAGAAAAAATCAACAACTAGAGTGGCTGAATGTAGTGATCACAATTCGGGTCAAGCTGGTACAGAATATCGCACTGGCGCTGGCACTGGAAATGTGCAATCGGTTGATTGTGCGAAATGTACGGTAAGCGCAGATTTATGGTGGATTGAGCTATTATGTTCAGTTACAGCTTGTTGATTGTGTTCGACTTGACATCTGTGACCGACCATAGTAATAATTTAACAATTTTTTTTGCAATTTTTGCTTTGGTGTGGTAACATTCTTTGGGTCTTTTCAGTTAGCTCTCAGCTTAAAGTTTTGCAACAAGTGAGGCCACTGTAACACAAGTAAAAAACCTTTTAGCTATATTAAATATGGCCCCTATCAACATTTCCAAATACCGGACCTATAACCTCAGTCGAACTACATAACAAAATTTACCGCTGTATATTTAATATTGACGAATTTTAGGTTAGGGACTGGCGAGGTTAATAATAAGAACCAATTTCTTTATTAATTTAAAGGCCCGTGGATTAGTAGCTATGCCCGCTCAAAATATATGTCCCGGTTTGGGTCGTGGTTCGCATAATTCTGGCTAGACCATCAAGATAAAATGTATTATTTTAGCGAAGCTGAACGAGCAATGTGTGCAAAACTGCAAGCTTACTTTTATTTTATAGACATACTTGTGTATAATCAATCAGACTGGATGCTACGCTGTGACCGTTTGTTCGCCTGGCACATAAATATTATAAAGACGTATGGTCTATTTTGTTTGTCAGAATGGTCGGGAATATCTATTCTGCTTCGAAAACAACCGCAATTTTGTCTAAGGGTTATCTTTTGATCATGGAAGATTGCTTAAAATATATATAACAATGTTACTGCCTGGGCTCCTATTTGACAAAGAAAAGGCACCTTCGTATACATTTATGCACAATAATAAAAATAATTTCATTTTAATTGAGTCAGCGGCCAAAGCTGGAATGACTCCGTTTTTCACGCCGTAAACACAATTCCGAAACTCAAGTAATACTATGTATTTTCACAATTTTACTGTCTAACATCAATGATATATCACCGGGTAAAACCGCTAACAACACCCAAAATAATTATGATTAGGGGTTGTCGCATCTCAAAAACCACGGACTAAGCTGTTGCTAGTTTTAACGTTATAACGTTTTGCCTCAGGTATACTTGGGTCGCAATTTCTATGCAAGTAGCTGTATCTAAAACTGGTACCGGTGGATCAAATGCATGAGCGGATCAGCCGTTGTGAAAGTCAAAACTAGTTTTCAATTATAAACTCAACAGAGATAAAGCTTAATTCTGGCTGTAGCTCGGGAAGCGTTTAGGTATACGTTAGGACCACTACCTGATTTTCGCGACCTGCAATACTGTTGAAATCTCTGTTAATATAGGATATCGTGGGTAGTATATACATTACAATGGTTGCTATGCCCTATAATGGTTGTATGTAAAAGAAACATGGTTAGCCTCCAAAACATATCCATTTGGTTTATGCGCTAACGAGATCAAACGAAAATTATTAACCGTATGTCTTGAATTTATGGGCATAAACCAATCAAAGTTAGAATAGATATAGATTATTTAAATCTTTTTGGCTACTCCTAGTGGTATAATTTTTGCACATTCTTTTAAATTATCAGTTTTTAAACTTCTTTAGGTCATAAAATACAGTCTTGGATCTCAACTGATTAGAGTTATTTATTAGGCTTCAACCCTTAAGCAGACACCCACACTAAGATGTTTCAAATACTGTATATTTCTAAACTTTTACTGCCGTCATAGTGGTTTGGGTCTTAAGGTGCCCTGTTGTCAAACAAAAACATCTACTCGAAAAAATATTTTAGAAAACAACTGAAAATATTTATTTTAAAGATCATAGTATGACGTTTGAAGGGAATTAAACAAACACTAATCACAAAAGTGTTTAAACCTGTTCACATCCACGTTAACTTGCTTCGGCTTACTAACAGCCGTGAATGAATATTGTGATAAAAGCATAACCATAATGGGTTATTTCCAACAAAACCGCTGTCATTTAACATCATTTAAAAATTGCTGACATCAACGATAAAATTCAAGGTCTTTCCCTTAAAGTTTGAAAACTGTGTTTTTGACTTAAAATTATATTTTATTTTAGGACTCCAATATGGACCGGAAACAAAATTTGCTATGCTGCCTGCGTTTTGTCAATACGGTAAAAGCTCAACAGCCCAATTGTTCAGCTCAAGTTCCGACTAATTCGAACGCTCATAGTGTGGATGTTGTAACTCATCGATAAACGGATACACGGTTACACGAACATTAAACATTCGTTTAAAATTTAAATGCATTCACAAAACTATAATTTTTCTACAATTCTACATCAGTAATAGAGGCAGACTATTAGAAGATCATCGAACCTGTTAAAATTTTGTAAGCATTAACTAATTGTTTTCTGACCACATTGCTGTTGTGAAATCTAAGCTGTTTTAGCTACTAATGTTTAGTTTACTACACAAAAGCTTACTAGACCTTATGGCTTTCTCCGTTACAAATAGAACGTTGCATTAGAAACATTTTAGCTAATTTGGATAGTAAATATTTTGGGCAACGTTATATTTGCTTTATGCTGATGCATTGAAAGAGAGGAGCATTAAGGTGATGTATGTACAATTTTTGTCTGCTTCTGTTCTGATTAAATATCTATGTTGTACTGAATGTCATATCTTATGGGCATATTAACTGGAGATATTTCACATTTTAACACACTTTCTTACCTGTACACGTGCGAGAAGTATTAAAATTGTCTCAAAATATATCATACCTAAACTGATAGCTTTCTTCAGTGACACAGAAAACGTACCCACGGAGTAAGCCCATAATCGGATTTTCCGATTTTGCGATATAAAATTTAGTCACCGCCCTCGCAGACACAGATTACTAAGTTTATAAAACAATTTTAGATATATTTCTAAAATCTTGTAAATATATAATGCAGCGTTTATATTTAATGAACTTAGAATGTGGATGTTTTGCCTGACAATAGTGTACGGCATAAATACCATACCATCCAATTGTATACGATGTATATGTGCACAATTTAATAAAATACTTGAAGCATGACACACCATCGAATTGTTAGGCTAAGGCTCGGGCTTAGTATATCAAGACCTTCATTGTATTCATTTGAATTCCGCCGCAGCTGCGGATACAACTCTGCCGAAAAAGGGGAGGGAGCGGACCTCCATGGTGAATCCCTTGTAAGCCACACCTGGGCAACTTTCATTCTATTTGACGCCCTAAGCTGCAAAACTTTTGGTGTCTGACTTGAATCCCAACCATTCTGTCCATTGCAAATATATATGTGTATTTATAAGGATTGGAGGCGAAATTTTTATATTTTATCTCAAAAAATTGCCTTTGGCCCAAAGGAGCGGTACCGTTCGACCCCCCCCACACCGCCCGTTCTCAGATCGTGGCTGCACCCTCGTGAAGGAAAACGCGTCTCGCAGGAATCGTTCCACTATTTCAGTAAAAAGCTGATCCACCGAAATGTTCTAGGGAAAAATCGACACTGTATCGCTTGATTTCGCTGGCATAAAGTCAAACGTATACAGGACGTCAAAGTGAACTGAATATGCATTCACACCTTCAAACTTTTTTAGCTAAAAATCGAGACAAATTTCATTAAAATTTGATTAAAATTTGACTGTAAAATTTGTAATGCAAAAATGAAGCAGATGACAATACTTCAAAGGTTTTTTCAGTGTTTTATTTAAATTTTTATTTCAGAATTTTTCGAGTAATTATTTCTCCGCGATTGGCTAAAATAATATGCTTTGAAAGTTTGAACAATGTTCTCGCGTTCAATTTGGACCAAAAAAATCCAGAAATGCTTTAAAAAGTGACCTAAATTTAGTCAAAATTATAGGGCTCCATTTCTGATAAAATTTTGTGTGATAACATCTTGACGTAGGGCTTTTTAGCGTGCGATGGATTAAACTGGATCAGTTGAATTACATCGTGTTCAAACGGCGTATTTCTTATGAACCGCTCGTACAGGTATATTTAAACAGTATTCATAATTTTAGACGAATAAATATCATTTGATAGCACCTTTAAACCCTAGTTCAAAATTTCCAGCATTATTTAAAGGTGCCATTCTTCTAATTTCTGCTTTTGTCTTTCTACATGATATCCACTTTCGGCAACACGACAGTATTGCTAGGAAAAACGCAGCAACAATTTGAATCACAGTGATTAGCGAGCAACCTAACCATAAACCCATTTGTCCACCGACCAATGATACAAAGTTTACTGCACTGCCAATGTTATATTCTTGTTCAACCAGTATAACCATATCGTTCATGGCTATTGACACGTATGCGTAGTCTTTTGGATCATCCGATATGGCCGCACTATCATTTCTATGGTTTATTTTATACAAACCTATTTTCCATCGAACCCATTTTTCGTCTATGCGCGTGGTTGTGGCTGAAAGTTCATAAACCGTTTCTTCACAAGGTACCACAGAGCATCTATCATAGCTGCACTTTTTCACAGACGACAGTGCAATCTTAGAATTTTCTTCAACACAGCTGTCGAACTGAAATGGACTGCAAATTTGTGGGGCACAGTCGCGGCAGCGAAACGCATCTCCTTGTAAATCTGGACGATCCATAAAGTAAACGGTCGAACAGCTACAAACATTATAAAATGTATGCCGCTCACAGCTGTGGAAACATCCATACGAAGTTGCGAACGGGGGACGATTTTCACACTTGCCGATCCGTTTTGTATTCTTTTGTTTAATTTTTATTAACGTTGCACTTCCAGGTGCAACAAAGACATTATCTTTCGGAAATTCGATAAATAAAGCTGCAACTGCCACGTATAAGCCTTCGAGATGATCTTCTGTAATGCCGCTGTCACTTATATTCGTCTTCGTTTCGCCGGTCAGGTTCAACAGAGCTTGATCAAGCCTCGTGTGTGGCCGAGTTCCTAGTGTCATGTTTATATTTAGCGCGATCTGCTTACCTAAATACTCTTTGAATGAGGGCGAATATGCGATGCGATTGGTTTCGAAATGTCGTTTTGAAACGTCCATTAAAACAAACAAGTTATCATGTCTTGTGGTCTGGTTACCGACTGAATATAATATGATGCAAGTGCGGCTGGACACCTCATGATAGCGGTGACTATCCTGTGAGGTGCAACAGTCCAGCGGTCTGCGTCGGAACTCGCACGAAATAATTCTTTCCCGACAATCGATTGCATAGTTTCGATAAAACCACTCCGCATTACTACCGAACAAACCGTTAAATATCGTCGACAACGTATTACTAGTGCTTCTTGTAGAAGTGTTGCTTACAGCTGACACGATCTCACTAGACATGCTTTCAATTAGAAAACGATAGTCGGCTTCTCGTAAGAATTTGACCAAAGACTTATAGTTCCATGAATCGCGAAGGCACAGTGCAACTTGTGGCATTTGCATTGCATTCTGAATTTTTGCTTCATTTTTTGTTACAGTTGGCGTGTAAGCTGCGAACATAGTATAAATACTAAAAACAAATAGTGCAGTCATCACAATCAGTACCAGTTTCCAGAAATATTTGTAAACCGCATCTCGGTTAGACGCTGTGATGTCTCCGTAACCATGAAAGTCAATAAGCGGCAGACTATTTGCCATAATAATGACTGTAGAGATTCTAGTCTTTAGTTATTGATTACAGTTTTAAGATTAATAGTTTTGATCACAATAATAAAGCATGTTGTCATATATTTTGTACCAAATAAAGACCGCATCGGCATATATGGGTGAGCTCCGAAGGTCCTCGAGGTTTTATTGAGTGTTTCGGGGGGAGGGGTAGCCGTAATGGGGGTTTAGGCCGGTTGAAAAAGGAAGACGTCAGTTTTTGGGACCAAAAACTGCTCAAAATTTTCCCTCGATTTTGCCAATTTTTCTTCGAATTTTGCCAATTTTAACCCAATATTTTCCAGTTCCGCACAATTTTTGCATACTCTCCCATAATTTTCGACTATTTTACCGAAATGTGAGCCTTGGGCGCCGGGGTGTCGGGTAGGGGCTATGTTGGTGCGGAGCAGCAGCGGTATCAGGCTACTTCTCAGAAAGATCGGTGGTGCCCCGAGCCTCAAGGAAGTTAAACACCCTCTCCCCCTTATGAGCAAATATTCGTATCAGGTTAAATAATATCAACACGACCGGAACCGGTCCGAACCAGCAATTACTCCACACTCTACAAAATATTTGGGAAATTAGCTAGATTTTAATTATTTTCCCAGTAGTATGAGAAATATTCCTGAACATAGATTTGGGAAAATTTCTCCAGTGAAATTTCTGACTTCTGAACAAAAAAATTGGTACTTCTGTTTTATATATTCAGTAATAAAATTTGTGCCGTTCTTTTTCCCAAGGAAATTTTAAGAAAAATTCTCAAAATTATAGCAATATATCCGAAATATTTCGGAAATGCCTTCGTTTAGATTTAGGAATAATTTTTAACAAAATATTAAAGATACTTATTATTTGCGGCATCATCAGAAACTGATGTCAAAAATTGAGGACTGTGGTCGCAAATATTTGGTACTCAGATTTAGAGTGCGTGAATCGTTTTCAAGCGCTATCACAGCAGAGCAAACCAAATGTATGGAAACGCAAAATACGTCTCGTATAGTGTAAACAAGAACCCCAAATTGCATAATGTTATGGTACAGCATGAGCTAACTGATCGAAAGCTATAAACCGCGGAGACATTTCTTACATGTCCCATCCAATAACACCAACATTACTTAGTTTGAGCTTCAACAGGACTATTATCGACAACGCTTAACCCTGTGCTAAGAGGGAACAATACATTAACAATATACAACAAATGGACATAAAAGGAACCATTACCGAAATATTCACATGTCGACGCGTAGTCAAATACCAAGCAATGAATCCGACTCGCTCGTAATATAATTAAATTATTTTCCAAAAACTTGATGATTTAGCCTAGTTTCCCCCTACATATCGATCGCCATACGTTGCTTTTAGAAATTCCTTTTGGGTCCTCACTTATCGCTTATGCTCCAAAAAGCTAAAAAAATTATAGGCTCACTCAGATAGTAAATGAAAACTTGAATGTTCATTTCCAACTGACTCAATACCATGAAGGTCACACCATAAAAAATCGTAGGTGGGTCAATAAACAAGGAAAGTTTGTCATTAATATACACCGTAAGTGTGGAAGGTCCGACGGCGGGGGAGGTCCCCACAGTGGGGCAGAGGGGTACGTGATCGTGGGACTGGACCTTTCCTCAGAGGATGACAATTTAACCTATCGGTACTTTTGCGAATTTTGTCGTCTAAAACGGCTGGCAATAATGGCTGGACGAGTTTCTTTATAAAGTTTTGGTATTAGACTTACATTAATTTATGATATAATATGTAAACTTTCAAATTTTCAGTAGAGATGAAAAAACTTTTAATCCAACTCTGAACTAGTTTATATTGCAAAATTTAATATACGCCATTAGACGGTGTACCGTTACACGAATGTCCAAAACAGAGAAACTAATTCTAACCTGGTATTGCTATAAGACCAATATTGTTTGCATATCCAACCACAATTGTCCTTGTCGGGTACCACAACAATCGGCGCAGACACGAATACACGCATCTTACTAATTCCCAACTTGGGGTCGCAACACGAAACATATATATAATAAAAGATACATAAATAATGTATGATTGCCAAACTTCAAAACTGCGTTAAATTAATCCAAACGCCATGAATTTTCAGTCTACTATTAACAACAAAATTTTCCAACTCACTTGGGACATGATCGCTTACGAAAGAGCCTGGTCGAAATGGTTTGGTTTTCTATGCTTGAAATTTGGAATACAAGCTTTATTTCTTCCCATTTACTGACAAAATATTTTGTGTTATCTGCAAACTTGGTTATATGCATATTTATATCCCAAATAGTGGTGGGCCAGTAAGCATATTAGTTCTGTGAATAATATGACCTACCTACCGCTTCTGAAATGACCACATCTTAATGGCGATGAAGGACAGTCTTGTCTAATTCCTCTAAATACGAAACAGAGGTCGAGAACATCTGTTAACAAGGACCAATATCTGAGTAAAATACGACATTTACCTTATGTTGTAGGCAATTCTTCGGAACTTATGTAACCCTAGCAGTCTGAAACACACCCTACCCAACACGGTGTTGCCCACATAGTACATAATTATATAAAATTTGAACAGTGTAACTAGTTTACATTTTTCAAGGGTACCAGACGTTGTCGGAACAAAATAGTGTGTGGTTGATACCGTCAATGGATACCTATGTCATATGCATTGCATACTCATTTCTCGAACTACTCACACCAGTAGCTAAGTCACTGTCATACCATCAAGCTGGATGCGATTGAAAAGCTGATAACACATATTCTCTGTCAAATTTAATGGTAGCAATCGAATTCATGCTAATCAAATGTGTACTTAAGTAATCATATGCTGTAAAAATTACTATACTGCGAATGGATGGCGACAGGAGTGTACCCACGATTTTGTCTTAATAGGGGTCCAGTGTCAAACCAAAACTACTATGCATGGTTGGGTTGATCTATTCTTTGCTTCTTAATAACATCACTGATGAATCAGAGATAGCCCAGATGGCACCTTCTTTTCCGATATTTCACAAAGATATTTTCAAGAAAGAAGACACTTAATAAAATTTTTTGTAACCTGTGTCTGGGGGTCCGTGAAACTGTTTAGCCATAACTGTTTGTGCAAATGTTTTACCATTTGTTTACAGCTTACACCATCGGTGGTGCAGGAGAATCGGGTATTACTCGAATCCCCTAAACCATATGAGCTCCCTGAATCCCCGCGTTCATTCTAAATTCCCACTCACACTCCCCCCCCCGCTACTTTGCAAAATTAAACAATTATGACCAAAAATAAACCTTATGGAAAATGGGAAAAATGGCCACATTTATGAGAACAATTTTTGATGAGACGGATATTTTTGGTGGCCCCTGCCTTACTTCTCTCACCAAGCTGCACTCTCCCTGGAGGAACCATCTTCCTCTCCTAGACCAACACGGCCGTTGGGCTTCTATGATTTACAACCTTACCAGTAACATTATTATGAAACATTTTTGTGAAGAGTATTGTGGTACAAAACTAAACATAGATTTGGAGTACTGAAAAAAGTCATCGCGGCCCACTCAGGCTTCTGTAGCCCAGATTATCACCTAACTATTTATCTATCTATGAAACTTTTCAAACTTCATTTACCAGCTATATATGAATCATTACCAGGCATCGCCTACTGCTCTATTTCATTTATTTAAGTGAAATATATTCCTCGTTTGATTTGACGACTACTGTTTGACTAACGATTTCGTGAAACTGGATCAGCATGTTATGGTTTCGATAAAACGAGATTAATCATCGTAATTGCGGGCGCCCGAAATCAGATGTTCATTCTTATTTCAAAAACTGAACCCAAAACTTTAATCTTAATAAAATTTAAGCGCGAAAACAAAGTACGAATCGCATATTAAACCATTCAATATTATGATAAAGGTATGAAACGCAATACAGTAAGTTGTTTGCATGCTCATCGTTGTTTGCATTGTATCATATTACTTTCCCCAGGAACAGTTTTAATAAAACAATTAAGTCATTTGACTCAATGAAAACTAAAACTTGGACCTATGACAGTGTTTGTCACATGATGTAAAATATGGTATATATCTCAAAACGTTTCGGCTATTTCTCAAATTGAAACATGGCACCCAAAAACGATTAAGCGCTACGAAGAATACCTTTGTTATGTAGCCACATAATTCTGGTTAAAACATCCACGAGAGATCTTATATTGGGCCAGCCGGGATCCGAACACAAACCGCTACCATGCAAGAATAGTGCGCTACAACAAGACGTAAAACTAGCGTTTGAGAAAAATATAAATTATCCAGCCATATGACGGATAATCTATAGTTACTCTCGGAGTCTACTACAAGAAATCTGCGTGTAGCTAGGACTTGAACTTTAAATTTTGTTATGAACGCTTTAAAATATAAAAATTTCCATTTCAAAAAATATAGAAATTACAAATTTTGGGGCTGAACCGAATACGGCGCTGGGATGCCATTTAGTGCAACCAAGAATAAAATATTTCTGAGCACAGCACATCATAATAACCTGACGGACCTACGCACAAGAGCCACCGAGCAACCAATATATAATCAAAATGTAATACTTTAGGACATGTATATAATTGGTCTGAAGTAACTTAATACAATGCCAAGTTTTGCATTTACTCAGTTCGTTGCGTAGGGTGTGTTTGGCTACGTGTTGTTATTCGCTAGAGTTGTGAGGAGCCTTAGGGTCCGAGAAGCAGCATCTTTATAGCTCAATGGCTAGTGACCGGAAATCTAACTCAAATGGATCGTGTTCAATTCATAGCGCTGGCAATAGTTTCTCCAACGAGCTTAAAAATGTTTGTTCGCGATAGAGATATAGCAAGTATTTCCGATTAACTTTGGAAAAACCTTGGGAAAAATCGCGCTATGAGGGTGCTGGATAATTTGCATTGAAGAAGTAAGTGAATTACATTGCATTCAGTGGTATTTCGGCACATAACTTCTTCCAAGAGATACTGAAATTATTGGGTGACAATCAGAAGGCGACAATGGCAACTGAGGTACCATGAGTCGATTGCCTGGGATGAAGTACATATATAGCTGGTAAATGAAGTTTGAAAAGTTTCATAGATAGATAAATAGTTAGGTGATAATCTGGGCTACAGAAGCCTGAGTGGGCCGCGATAGACTTTTTTCAGTAATTCAAATCTATGTTTAGTTTTGTACCACAATACTCTTCACAAAAATGTTTCATAATAATGTTCTACTGGTAAGGTTGTAAATAATAGAAGCCCAACGGCCGCAGTTGGTCTAGGAGAGGAAGATGGTTCCTCCAGGGAGAATGCAGCTTGGTGAGAGAAGTAAGGCAGGGGCCACCGAAAAATATCCGTCTCATCAAAAATTGTTCTCATAAATGTGGCCATTTTTCCCATTTTTCATAAGGTTTATTTTTGGTCATAATTGTTTACATTTTTACAAAGTAGCGGGGGGGGGGAGTGTGAGTGGGAATTTAGAATGAACGCTGAAATTCAGGGAGCTCATATGGTTTCAGGGGATTCGAGGTGATACCCAAATTCTCCTGCACCACCGATGGTGTAAGCTGTAAACAAATGGTAAAACATTTGCACAAACAGTTATGGCTAAACAGTTTCACGGACCCCCCGACACAGGTTACAAAAAATTTTATTAAGTGTCTTCTTTCTTGAAAATATTCTTTGTGAAATATGGAAAAGAAGGTGCCATCTGGGCTATCTCTGATTCATCAGTGATGTTATTAAGAAGCGAAGAATGAATAAACCCAACCATGCATAGTAGTTTTGGTTTGACACTGGACCCCTATTAAGACAAAATCGTGGGTACACTCCTGTCGCCATCCATTCGCAGTATAGTAATTTTTCAGCATATGATTACTTAAGTACACATTTGATTAGCATGAATTCGATTGTACCATTAGATTTGACAGAGAATATGTGTTATCAGCTTTTCAATCGCATCCAGCTTGATGGTATGACAGTGACTTAGCTACTGGTGTGAGTAGTTCGAGAAATGAGTATGCAATGCATATGACATAGGTATCCATTGACGGTATCAACCACCACACTATTTTGTTCCGACAACGTCTGGTACCCTTGAAAAATGTGAATTAGTTACACTGTTCAAATTTTATATAATTATGTACTATGTGGGCAACACCGTGTTGGGTAGGGTGTTTTCAGACTGCTAGGGTTACATAAGTTCCCAAAGAATTGCCTACAACATAAGGTAAATGTCGTATTTTACTCAGATATTGGTCCTTGTTAACAGATGTTCTCGACCTCTGTTTCGTATTTGAGGAATTGACAAGACTGTCCTTCCATCGCCATTAGGATGTGGTCATTTCAGAAGCGGTAGGTAGGTCATATTATTCACAGAACTTAATATGCTTACTTGGCCCACCACTATTTGGGATATAAATATGCATATAACCAAGTTGCAGATAACACAAAATATTTTGTCAGTAAATGGGAAAAAATAAAGCTTGTATTCCAAATTTCAGGGCATCAAACCAAACCATTTCGACCAGCTCTTTCGTTAAGCGATCATGTCCCAAGTGAGTTGGAAAATTTTGTTGTTGATAGTAGACTGAAAATTCATGGCGTTTGGATTAATTTAACGCAGTTCTTGAAGTTTGGCAATCATACATTATTTATGTATCTTTTATTATATATATGTTTCGTGTTTGCGACCCCAAGTTTGGAAATTGGTAATGCGGATGCTATTGGTGTCTCACAATTGTTTGTAGTACCGCAAGGGACAATTGTGGTTGGATATGCAAACGATATTGGACTTATAGCAATACCAGGTTAAAATTAGTTTCTCTGTTTTGAACATTCGTGTGACGGTACACCCGGTCTAATGGCATATATTAAATTTTGCAATATAAACTAGTTCAGGAGTTGGATTAAAAGTTTTTCATTATCTACTGAAAATTTGAAAGTTTACAGCCATATCATAAATTAATGAAAGCCTAATACCAAAACTTTAAAGAAGAACTAGTCCAGCCATTAGTGCCAGCCGTTTTAGAGCGACAAGAAATTCGCAAAAAGTAACCGATAGTTTAAATTCTGTGTTCATCCTCTGAGGAAAGGTCCGGTGCCACAGATAGCACGGTACCCCTTTCCCCCACTGTGGGGACCTCCCCCACCATACAAACCTTCCACACTTACGGTGTATATTAATGACAAACTTTCCTTGTTTATTGACCCACGGCCTACGATTTTTTTATGGTGTGACCTTCAGTGGTATTGAGTCAGTTGGAAATGAACATTCGAAACTTTCATTTACCTATCTGAGTAGAGCCTATAATTTTTTAGCTTTTTGGAGCATAAGCGATAAGTGAGGACCCAAAGGAATTTCTAAAAGCAACGTATGGCGATCGATATGTAGGGGGAAAGTCCAGCTAAATCATCATCTTTTCGAAAATAAGATTCATTATATTACGAGCGAGTCAGAAAATTCAGTGCTTGGTATTTGACTACGCGTCAACATGTGAATATTTCGGTAATGGTTCCTTTTATGTCCATTTGTTGTATATTGTTAATCTATTGTTCCCTCTAGGCGCAGGGTTAAGTGTTTGTCGATAATAGTCCTGTTGAAGCTCAAACTAAGTAATGTTGGTGTTATTGGATGGGACATTTAAGAAATGTCTCCGCGGTTTATAGCTTTCGATCAGTTAGCTCATGCTGTATCAACATAACATTATGCAATTTGGGGTTCTTGTTTACACTATACGAGACGTATTTTGCGTTTCCATACATTTGTTGCTGTGCTGCTATAATGTTTTTGAAAACGATTCACGCACTCTTGGAAATCTGAGATCAAATATTTGCGACCACAGTCCTCAATTTTTGTATCAGTTTCTGATGATGCCGCAAATAATAAGTATCTTTAAATATTTGTTAAAAATTATTCCTAAATCTAAACGAAGGCATTTCCGAAATATTTCGGATATATTACTAATTTTGAGAATTTTTCTTAAAATTTCCCTTGGGAAGAAAGGCACAAATTTTATTACTGAATATATAAAACAGAAGTACCAATTTTTTGTTCAGAAGTCAGAAATTTCACTGGAGAAATTTTCCCAAATCTATGTTCAGGAATATTTCTCATATAATGGGAAAAATAATTGAAAATCGAGCTAATTTCCCAATATTTTGTAGAGTGTGGAATAAATTGCTGGTTCGGACCGGTTCCGTCGTGTTGATATTATTTAACCTGATACGAATATTTGCTCATAAGGGGGAAAGAGGTGTTTAACTTCCTTGAGGCTCGGGGCACCACCGATCTTTCTGAGAAGTAGCCTGATACCGCTCCCGCTCCGCACCAACATAGCCCCTACCCGACACCCCGGCGCCCAAGGCTCACATTTCGGTAAAAATAGTCGGAAATCATGGGAAGAGTATGCAAAAATTGTGCGGAACTGGAAAAATATTGGGTTAAAATTGGCAAAATTCGAAGAAAAATTGGCAAAATGAGGGAAAAATTTTGAGCAGTTTTTGGTCCCAAAAACTGAATTCTTCCTTTTTCAACCGGCCTAAACCCCCATTACGGCTACACCTCCCCGAAACACTCAATAAAACCTCGAGGACCTTCGGAGCTCACCCATATATGCCGATGCGGTTCTTATTTGGTACAAAATATATGACAACATGCTTTATTATTGTGATCAAAACTATTAATCTTAAAACTGTAATCAATAACTAAAGCTAGAATCTCTACAGTCATTATTATGGCAAATAGTCTGCCGCTTATTGACTTTCATGGTTACGGAGACATCACAGCGTCTAACCGAGATGCGGTTTTCAAATATTTTTGGAAACTGGTACTGATTGTGATGACTGCACTACTTGTTTTAGTATTTATACTATGTTCGCAGCTTACACGCCAACTGTAACAAAAAATGAAGCAAAAATTCAGAAATGCAATGCAAATGCCACAAGTTGCACTGTGCCCTCGCGATTTAGTGGAACTATAAGTCTTTGGTCAAATTCTTACGAGAAGCTGATTTTTTTCTAATTGAAAACATGTCTAGTGAGATCGTGTCAGCTGTAAGCAACACTTTCTACAAGAAGCACTAGTAATACGTTGTCGACGATATTTAACGGTTTGTTCGTGCGTAAGAATGCGGAATGGTTTTATCGAAACTATGCAATCGATTGTCGGCAAAGAATTATTTCGTGCTACTTTGGACGGTACCGCTGGACTGTTGCACCTCACAGGATAGTCACCGCTATCATGAGGTGTCCCAGCGGCACTTGCATCATAATTATATTCAGTCGGTAACCAGACCACAAGACATGATAACTATTTTGTTTTCACAAATGGACGTTTCAAAACGACATTTCGAAACCAATCGCATCGCATATTCGCCCTCATTCAAAGAGTATTTAGGTAAGCAGATCGCGCTAAATATAAACATGACACTAGGAACTCGGCCACACACGAGGCTTGATCAAGCTCTTGTTGAACCTGACCGGCGAAACGAAGACGAATATAAGTGACAGCGGCATTACAGAAGATCATCTCGAAGGCTTATACGTGGCAGTTGCAGCTTTATTTATCGAATTTGCGAAAGATAATGTCTTTTGTTGCACCTGGAAGTGCAACGTTAATAAAAATTAAACAAAAGAATACAAAACGGATCGGCAAGTGTGAAAATCGTCCCGTTGTCTCGCAACTTCGTATGGATGTTTCCACAGCTGTGACAGGCATATTTTTTATAATGTTTGTAGCTGTTCGACCGTTTTCTTTATGGATCGTCCCAGATTTTACAAGGAGATGCGTTTCGCTGCGCCGACTGTGCCCCACATTTACAGGTCCGTTTCGGTTCGACAGCTGTGTTGAACAAAAAATTCTAAGATTGCACTGTCGTCTGTGAAAAAGTGCAGCTGCTGATAGATGCTCTGTGGTACCTTGTGAAGAAACGGTTTATGAAGTTTCAGCCACAACCACGCGCGCGCGTAGACAAAAAATGGGTTCGATGGAAAATAGGTTTGTATAAAATAAACCATAAAAATGATAGTGCGGCCATATCGGATGATCCAAAAGACTACGCAAAAGGAACAATAGCCATGAACGATATGGTTATACTGGTTGAACAAGAATATAACATTGGCAGGTACGGTAAACTTTGTATCATTGGTCGGTCAACCAATGGGTTTATGGGTTAGGTTGCCTCGCTGCATCGCTGTGATTCAAATTGTTGCTTCGTTTTTCCTAGCAATACTGTCGTGCTCCCGAAAGTGGATATCATGTTCAAAAACAAAAGCAGAAATTAGAAGAATGGCACCTTTAAATAATGCTGAGCAATACGTACTGTGCATCTACTTCGTCAGCTCACTGTGCTTTCGCAAGCGCTATGACAGAAGCGGCAAAATTCGGTCTTAGATCACGGCTACTCCCTAACCTAAATAACTGCAAAAATGGACTTTTCGTGTCTACAAGTATGGGCTATAACGGTGTTAACATGATCGAGCAGGCTTATCGCGTGAATCAAACGTGGGTCCCGGTAGATTAAGGTAGGGACCGGATTTTAAGCTTTTCCTAACACCAAATTGTCGTCTTAATTTGCTATTCCAGTTGTGCCTAGAATTCGAGTGAGGTGCGGTTGGGTTTAGCTCCTAATTTTATGGAGTTATATTATTAGTTCGTCCTAAGACATCAGACGATATGTTAGAATATGCACGTAGGCCACTACCGAAGTAATGAACCTCACTTCTGGAGTATGCTCAATTCCTACGGGCTAACAAACTTGGGGTATTCGATGAATTTTCTGCACTAATTCACTACCTGTTCAACTTAATTAATACAGTGGGTCGTTGTCTTAGAACGATTGAGCAAAGTTCGGGCGAGTTCCTAACTTACTACACAATCTACTAGTTTGTCCTAGGTTCAATTAATTAATGTCAGAAAGTGGTTGGGCGTCGTCATTATATGAAAATTATGTCAATCTTTGAGACATGGGACAGGGGTTAAAATTGTATTTCGGTACCTATAAATTCAACTAGAACGAGAACTGTGCTCAGCGATGCCTCATCGGTCGTCGGCGCTATCCTAAAAGTGCTAGAACTTAAGTTATTTTGACTTGAAAAGGCTCTCAGAACGAGCCATATTTGGTACTAAAACTGAACTATTATTTCGGGCGACTTTTACTCGTCAAAGCGAGACAATATGCGGAGACCCCGGTTGTCGGGACAACCGTAACAATTTTACTAACTGTAATTCTTTCCGTTTGCATTCCTAAATCACTCGGATTCCTCGTCTTCGACCGAGATTTCGTGTTTGGTTCTATGGGGGCCGGGGAAAATCTATAGTTCTCAATTTCTCGCTTTTTGCACGGCGGCTGGGCTTGACCTTATTTATCGTTTTACTAGGACTGGGTCAACCGTCCTCACAAAACAATATCGCGTCTTGCGATATCGTCAGTTTTGTTTCTCTAAAACTCTGCCACTAACAACAAATTTACCAACTCTGGTAAATTTGATAATTTCATTGCAACGGCCGTATATAGGAGATTCAAGTATCCGACGGCTTTCGTGCTGCATTATCGCTATATATATTCAGAGAGAGACTCAGAAATACGTGCAAGGGCAAGACCAAAACCAACTTACAAAAATATATATAAAACTGCATAAGGCAGGGAACTCTGTGAAAGTTGTGTCGACCCTGGGCGGATTTTGCTCTGCCCGGGTCCACAATTTTCATAATTTTTGAATGAGCCACAGCTTTGCCGGGCTTAATTGCTCAAATGGAAGGCCTAACGGGCCTCTATTTGTACCGTAAAAATCATCGAAATTCCTGGAGGGAACTTTAACTTACAACATTTCAAATTTTAGGTGGGGGCGGACCCCTATCGGGCCGTCGGTTTTGTGATTCCGACTTGATAAAGTTGGGTTTTAGAACGGTGTCCGGTAGCGGACATTCCTACGAACGAAGAAACAGCGAGAGTCTCAACAAAGTTCTTGGAGAGAATCTTAAGATATTTTAATTTCACATTTTTGGTAGGGTTAGGCCTCTTCAAGGCCGTCGGGTTTGGGGTTCCGACTCGAAACCGACTTGTTTTAGAGTTTTATTCGTTAGTAGACAGTACTACGAAGAAATTGCCAAAGTGTTATCAAAATTCCTGGAGAGGAACTTAAGATATTTTAAGTTTCACACTTGGCTGGGGGCGAGCTCCTTTTAGGGTCGTCGGGTTTATGTTTCCGACGCGATATTTGAGAATTTTGCTTATCGAATAAATGGTTCGGATCCTTCTCGAGATGCGGATAAAATTTTAATCAAATCCCTGGGGCGATTTTCGAGATAAGTCAAGTTTTCTACCTAGGCGAGCTGTCTTGCTCGCGGGGCGTTAAATCAATATGTCTGCTGGTGGTTCTAATACCAAATTTTGTATGCGGACGAGGTCTATGACACTATTATCTCATTACTAGAACTTGACTGAGTTCCTGTGATAGCTTTGGATCTCTCCAAGAAGTAATTCTGTGCTAGATTCCTTCTTACAAAACAACAAAGTCGGCAGACAACCTTGTGTCCAACGAAATCGATAAAACGAAGAAAATCTCGAGTAGAATCATTGAGAAACGCTTGGTAAAATTTGGTGCTACATGACCTTGGATGATTCGGAGTTCAACTGATAGACTTTGATCGAAACTTGGTTTGTTTAACCTCGGTCGGCTCAACAATCTTATTTGCAAGTTTTAACTCTGCTCAGGGAATCATGTAAAATCAATCTCAACGCGAGTGTCGCGTTTGTTTATGTCCTAACTCATCGACCGAGGGAGGTTCAGTACGACTTCGGCTACCGAATTAATTTGTTTGAGCGGCCAGTCATCAATTCGTAGGTGCGGGACAAGCTAGGACGGACAGGGTTATCATGTAAACAGAAGTGTGGACCGGGAGTTCGTGGAGACTTAGGCTAAAAATTAATCAATGCGAACTGTTCATTCCTATCTTAACTATTCTCAGGGCCAATCCTATCCCATATCGGTACTAGTCAGTGGTTAACCTACGCCTCCCCATCCACACTTACAACTTCGTATCCTTTGACTCGGCGTCCATCGCGGGTGTCCGTCCAACCACAAAAGCAACCAACAAAAGCCATAAGAAGAAAGCGTACTTGAACGAAACTGTAGTGATAATCAAAGCGACAGAGCCGGTCTGCAAAACGACCGAACTCTGTGCTGCCGCAGTCGTACTAAACTCTGCAGAGTTATTGCAACTCTGCTTTTATACTCGGATTTTAAATTTTTGAAATGTTGAATTCTTGGACGGTTACAGTGCTTATTCAGCACTTTCGGGGCGATTTGACCCCAATTTCTGATCTTTTGCTCAAATAATCTTATCACTGCAAATTTCAGGAAGTTTTGGGCCGTTTTAATGGGCCATTAAAGTGACTTATTGCCGTTTTGATATAAACTTAATATCAAATTCTTATAAACTACTAATAAACTGAGTGCAAGTTTTATACTAAAACAACTTCACATTGACATGGCGGACAAACTTATATATACAACTTCTATGAAAGTCCAAACCGAGTTCATCTACTTGAAACACAAGCATAGCATCGGTAGTACTGCCAAACATTAAAATGACCATTTTGATATCAAACTCTGTAAGCTTATATGAGGCTGATACTGAAATATTCGTAAATTTACAAAAGTTTGCTGATAAGAGAGAAACTTTATATAAATGTTATATTAAATTTATATAAATTACAGCTACTTAAAGAGCATCGTGTTTGTTTAATGAAGCTACTACTCCATCTCCACAGGTACCGAATAAACCTCGATTCTAATATTAAATTACAATGAAACAAGCACTGATAAGAAGCTTTCATAAGCATCCCGTACCAAGCGTTTAACTTCATATAAATTTTACATGAAGTTTATATAAACTTTTATATCGGCATCTTCTTTATTTACAGACTTGACGACCATCGGTAGAGTTCAGCTTCCTGTAAAATACTACAAAGTTTCGAAATAAAATTTCCCGTATAACACACTCAATATATACATATATATGGAACAAAAAGTGACGCGGCTATGTAAACAAAACAAAAGAAAAGCGAGGGCAAGAGGTAAAAAGAGGGTCCCTGGGTGATGGCCGGAGGGCCTCGGATTCGGACTCCGCATGTCCGTCCGAGCATTTTAATATGTAACAGGATCGTATTCGGGGGGAAAATGAGCTCTTGGGGTAGGGTCCATGACAAATTTTCTCCTGGGTAGGGTGTTTTAAACGGTTCTCCTGGGTGTTTCTAGGTAGATTTGGATTAGTCTCGACATGAGGAATCTAATGAAATTACGCCGGTCATGGCGTTATTTCATGTTTTTCCATGGGAGAGGGTACCTAAAAGTGGGCCCAGCGGGACCGGTCCGGGCTCAAATTAAAGCCTCGGATTTGGGAATTGCTACGATATCATATATATAGTTCTGTGACTAACTTTCTTCGAGTTATTTAATTAATCGTATTTTATTGGTTTACGTACATAGTTATTTGCTCATAAGTCCGTGGATCCGGGTCGCATCTCCACGAAACTGGTCTCATTAGAAAGACCGTAAAATTTCCGACGAGAACTGTTAAGTGAGAAATTTTCCAATTCCCAACGGTTCCGGAGTTATGGGCCGGAGCCGATACTTTGGATACCAAATTTTCTAAATTTTATATCTTATATCGACCAGCGAGAATGAACGCTGGTAGTTAATATTTCATAAAGCTGTACGAGTTACCCGTGTAGTGGTACATATTGAACACTGGGAAGTTTAATATTTCAGGTTTTCTCTTATAATTATCAGCAAACTTTCTCAATTGCTGTTCGCTTTCGGGCGGACAGCCATATTTTTGTGGTCCTCATTCGTGAGGACGGTCGTGACGGGTATCCTTCACGGCCAATTTTCTTACCAAAAATCAGAGTGAACTTTGCGGTCCTACCACACGGGTAGGGCTATTTCTATTTACATATATGTGTGTGTGTGTGTGTGTGTGTGTGTGTGTGGTATATATATATATATAGGGAATAACCGGAACCGAAATTTACGGAACCGGAACCAGCAACCGGAACCGTCCATTTAAACCGGATCCGGAAACAAAACCGAACCTGGTCTTGGAGTATATAGTAAAACAGATGACGGAAGAAATGAAGGTGTAGTGGATTTAAAATGCATTAAAAACAACTTTTACATTAAACTTAATGTATTGCGATGGTATTATTGCCCTTCTAAAACTTTAAAGACTGAGGAAGCTAATAATGTTTATTTATCGATCAAATATGTCGATTTTTGGACGGACACCCAGATCAAAAATGCCTTCCACTACACACCATTGCATATACTGCGTCAAATCGAATATGCTTACAAAAACTGAAGCATAAGAATATACGATTTCGCTCTGTCTCCAGTCGCCTCACTTTTTACTACACATACGTTTGTTGCATGTTCTTATATGAAACTAACAAATTATTGGTTTATACGATTTAGAGAAAATAATAGATAGAAGGTAATTTTATGATCAGTGGTACAAGACACTGTTTCGCCCAGCGTTGGCCAAACACATACCCATAAGTTGCGATCGTAATGATGATAACCTTCTAATCAGAATGCTATAAATGAGACACACTGTGATGTTGCTCGCACAGTTTCAATAAATACAGTTCATTGCCAAGAAAGCAGTTTCTGCATTGCGGATAACATACGTTCTAATTTAAACTGATTTACCAAGTTTACAAGCGCACTGGCGGGTGCCTGACGCAATTTGTCACCCAAGCGTACCTCGTTGTGCTTCTTGCGTAAGCCATACCCTGTTACCGAGTTGGACCGGTTTAATTCAAACATATCCACAGACTTCTGGATGTGTGAAATAGCTGCTACAAGCATCGACCTGGCTTTGACTGAGCGGACTTTCCTGCAGGTTGTGCAAAAAATCCTGCTCAAATTGCCTACGTAAGTTGTAGGGGCAAATTGGTGGTGATCTTTTCTTTGCTAGTTCTATTGGAGCTTGATCATTGTGAGTGTGCATATGTTGGATTTACAGGATGAAGCAAAAAACGTGGAAAATTTCAAACAAAATTTTTAAACAAAAATTAGACTTGGTGAGGTTTTTGCACTTGTCCGGAACCGCAACCGGAACACGATTTTCGCCGGAACCGGAACCGGAATTCTGGTTACTCCCCGATATATATATATATATATATATATATATATATATATATATATATATATATATATATATATATATTGGGTGCAGCGTGGGAGTCGTACCGGCCTACAATTTCTACGAATCGAGTATGGCAAGAGCTCACCATACTCGCAATTTCAACCTACAAAAACGCCACCTAAGAAAACGCAAAATTTCCTTAAAAATCACGCTAAACAAGACGAATTATTCCCTATTACTGGTGCCTCCAAACTGATACATCATAAGGTACGATAACATATACACTTATGGTATAAATGGCATGAAATTACGACAGTTAGTGGCGCTTTTATGGCCGACAGCACGATAAATATACAAAGAATATATACGTTCATGATCAATGATATAACGTGTCAATATAACTGTAGGAATGATACAAAAGCATGGCAGATTGCGGCGCTTTTATGACCTCTACCAGCACAATATACGGTACAAATATAATCATCATAAACGGTATAAAATCGTAATGGTATTACAGGCGCTTTTATGGCCTTGGCAATGAAAAAGGTATGGTATGAATACGATGATAACTTCTCCATACGTACATATATATACATGCATATCATACATAAGAATATTCGAATCGGAATGCCAGGTGGTGTGTATATACCTGAAAACATGTACGAGCCGTAATAGTAACTGCAAAGGTATATACATACGCATGCAAATGTACGATACAATCATGGTAATACGGATCAATTACATAACATGTGCCTTCATGGCCATCAAACAAGGTACATCAGTACAATGGTAATATACGTATATATGCGAACTAGATAGGCCAACGAGCCTTTATGGCCCTACGATCAACAATCATGCAACTATATACGAGTATACGGCAATATCTTTCGTTAACTCGGCATCCTTAAAACGTTAGTAACGATATCCCGTTTGATCACAAAAACTGTCGGCGGTGCGGGCCGAGGTATGACAAAAATCTTGAGTTCGTGGCGAGATTGATGGACGTAACGATTCATGATTCGCGCTATATATATAGTTTACAGAAAAGGGTGACGGCAGAGCTTTACCGTCGGTACGTACATACGGGGAAAATTCGACTTATGTATTCGCTTGCGCACGAAGGGGTTACAGATTGGTTCTAAACCCATTTAGGTACGTTTTCCGGTGCCACAGTGGGTTTGGTACTCGGTTGGGTCATTTCTGAAGAGTACTCCAAGTGGGGAGACATTCACGACTAACTTCGAAAACGTTGACCATTACGCTATGGCCATGATTATTGGGGAAGTCGCAAAAATGTTGAACATTATACTGTGGACAAGATTATTGGTGTTCGAAAAAATATTGGCCATTAGAGTGAGGCCAAGATTATGGTAAATGTTGGCTATTATAGTATGGCCAAGATTAAGGGTTTTCGGTAAAAGTTTGCCATTAGGCTGTGGTCAGGATTAATCCACCTCGTAACGATCCGTATGGATCTGTTACACAATATAGATGTATGTAGGTCAGTCGATAGTGTCAATAGCTTTTCGAGGTTGCTAAATACGATAAATGCAATTGTATTTGCTTGGTATACTTCAAATAAGGCAAATTTTAGTGACCCTACTATGTAAAAATTACTCTTCAAATTATAATTTCTCATAAAATTTGTCATTTAAAATTTCAATAGTTTTTGTCCTTTTAATCAATGGAAGAACTAAAGAGTTTTTGTTTTGGTTTATGACTAAAATGATGCAGCGTTGTCATTGATGGTTGCCGGTGTATAATTGCTATCTCGAAAATTTGAACGGGCTTATTGTTTTCAATTTTTAACGACACGATGCTCAATAACTGTAGAGTAGCCACGCTCGCTCCGTTTCCCTTCGCTTTACGAGTTACTAGTAAAATAGTGGCTACTGTGCTTAAAATTAACCGTGAGTTAGAGATTCCTGCTTAAATCGTTCAGCACTGTTGTGAATTTTGTCTTTCTAAAAACTCTTTACTAGCATTTGGCTAGGTTCCTGTTCAAATAGATTCACATTCTAAAATACACTCTGTTTTCCAAAATTGATTATGTATTATGAACTCTCAGTATGGGGCGAGTGGAAGCGGATAAAGACGTAGCATACCGGGTTACTTGATTTGACGGCGACGAAGGTAGTACTACGATCAAGCAGCCATCGAAAGATCTACATAAATTTCAAAGAATGCCTCATCCAGCTGACTCTGTGTAACTTATTTGTTTCAGGAGGCAAGAAACGTGATAGTTATCTGGACATGACATCTAGCTTTGGGAAACTTAACTGGCCGGACGATCCAGATGAAATTTTCTTTCGCGAATTTCAATATTTCAAGCATCGTGAAAGAATTTTAGGTACATAAAAATTTTGTTTTTGGATTAATCTCCGTTTGTTATTGGCGTACTCGACTATTGTAACAAACTATTGAAAGAGTAAAGCAAGCAAAAAGGGGACAAATAAAAAACCACTTTGTATATCAGTTTTGTAATTTATTCTAAGTAGCTGGCTACTTTAGCAGTAAAACAACAAAATCTGTATTTCTTCTTTTGTAAAGTATTGACTGTTAGTGAAGAGCAGGAAATGTTTACGTATTATGTCACATTATCAAGTAATTTTTGTATTATATTTATTACTATATCTATCGCTTTTTTACTTGGGTTCGTGGCATACTTTTGACTTATTTAATTGCTCCATTATTATTTTTGTGAGTAAAGTAGCGAAAAAATATATCAATATACATGTCTTACAAAAGTGATTTGTGCTGCTATAGTCAAAGTAAGTAGTAGTACTAATGAATATCCTGGCCAATCCACTGTATCAAAATTTTACCTGGGGGCTTGAGACTGGGGATCATCCAGCTCCAAACTGCAGGAACTTTGATCCCCCAGCCAACACGGTGGAAACACCGTAACCCTAGGTCAAACGGGGTTTTGTATTTGTAATTTTCATGTTTTCATGCATTTACAACGTCTTTATCGTTGCTGCTAAAGGCATACTATTTAGATACTGCAAATGCGTTTTCTGCGCGTCGCGTTTCGTTTGACTTAGGATTTAATGACAAATAGTCGAAATACAAATAGTATTATTGAACTTTGTTGTTTTTGCTAGGATCATCATTTCTGATGTCACCACAAAATACCGGAAGGTGTTGTGGATTGACCTCGCGGGGCGCCAAAGTGTTGAAGGGTCGAAAATCTTGGCAACCCCCCTCTGTTTTAGAGTTCAGTATTCAGAAAGGATATTAAATTTTATGTCTTCAGCGTTCTTTTTTGTGTTTAGATTATCTACAAGCTCAAGAGTCATCCCGTGTTCGACTTATGACAGCAGCGAGAGCAGGCGGGACATTATGTCATTGTGAATGTTGCCTCGACGACGAAGTGTTGCCAGACGAAATGATATGCTGTGACAATGCAAATCATCGTTATTGTCGCTCGTGTGTTGTCAGACATGCTGAATATTGTATTGAACATGGTAAGCTTGCATAAAAAGCGAGCGAAGCGAGCAAGTATTTATTTGTATGCGCCTTCATAAATTTTACCGTCTCCGTCCGTTCAGCAGTTTTTTGCTAAACATAACAGGAACGAATGAAGATATTCCCATATGATAGCTCATAGTCTGAGCCATCGCAGCAAATAGGTTACATCTATGCGACCCACCCATGGAGTATGATAGGCCCTTAAAAGAGGGTACACTATCAATTTTTGTGACTGAGGATAAATGTGTTTGAAACCGCAAAAAAATCGTATCAAAAATATTGCATATCTTTATTTCGGCTGGATGAGATCTACAACTTTGTTTTCTAGCACTTATTTGTCAGACTCGGAATAAGGAGTTAGGGGCACAAAATGGGTTCTCAAAAGGACCCATTTGAACCGTTTACGTGCCACACGTTTAAGATAATGGTTAGTAAGCATTTTATGGTCACTATAAAGGTTTACTGAAAACAATGGAGTGGTTCATTTGAACGTATCTCTGACCGATGTACTCTTGTTGGAAAGAGGACAGTGTAGTTGGGAACCCCTCCCTCCAAGAACTATGCATGATTTCGTTTTTTCAGTGTAGTGTGGTATTTTGTGCATGTGTTATTACAAAGGTTTTCGAAGATGCTGAAAACCATGCAATGATTCATTTCAACGTATCCCTTTTTGGAATGGCGCTGTGTCCACAGGGACCCCTCTCTGACTTTCCCAAACTGCCTCAGAACGACCTGAGGAACCGAACTGCGAGCCTCCCGGATCGAACTTGGGGCACCTATGTGGGCGATAAATTTGGTATTCCCAGGTCGTACTGAGGGACCACTAGCTGAATTGGGCGAAACTGTCGTGACGCGCACGATGTTATTTCTACTTTGCACATTTAAGCTGATTTGCATATACAATATGTTGGTGATCTGGACGAATTTGCATATGTGTTTCGTTTGGGACAGCGTATATATAGTGGAGGGACATATGTTTTTCGGACTGAAGGATGGCATAGTTGGTTAGCTTCATAGTTAGTGTTTCTATTTGGTTCATTTTTCACATGTGTCGTTGTGTTCATGTTATTGTTTATGTTTTAGTGGTTAAAACCGTATAAAAATATAATTAATTGTAAACCGGATTCGAGCGGTTCAACAGAAACTGAGAAAACGCTAAAATACCATAAATGGCTGATTCGCAGTAAATATACAATAATACACTGACACACTATAGATTAATGGCAATTATACTATTTTCAGGCTCGCACGCCAAAATTTAGTATTTTTTAATTTTATAAGGAAAAATGGCATATTTTTGTTTCTCAGAGAAAAATTGGACTATTTTTAAATCATGCAGAAAAATGCCTGGGGACCTTGAGGGAGGCTCACCTGGGGTAAAGCCAAAAATATTCGGGGGAGGGTGGCTGAACTGCGTGCCCTCAGTGGGAAAGCCAGCCTCTCCCAAGAACTATGCATGATTTCGTCCTTTTGAATGAAATCTCATATTTTGTTGTAGTTGCTGTTACATAGGTTTTCGAAAATTTTGAAAACGATGGATCGAATCATTTGCACGTATCATAGACCGATGTGCTCTTTTTGAAATGGCATTTTATCTTCAGGGAGCCTCCCTTCAACCAAGAGCTATGCATGATTTCGTCATTTTAAATTACTCTCATATTTTGTTATGTGCTATTACAAAAGTTTTTGAAGATGCTGAAAACGATGAAGTGATTTATTTGAGTGTATTTGTGACGGATATACTATTTTTGGAAGGGTACTATATTCCATGAGACCCCAACCTTGGAGCCATGTGTGTAAGGTTTTTTCAAAACGGACCCTGGGTCCAGCAAATTTCTTTTGGGTCCACACATGGAAATTTTGGCTCGAGAATTTCACGAATTTTTACACAATAAAGAAACGTAATTACATAGCCAGGATTCTCTGCATGTCCCAAGCCAGGATAAAGGATACCATTGAACCAACAGCAAGCAACTATATATACATGTAAGCACGAACGGCTGAAAGCCTGCATAATGTATTAGAATTTATCAGTAAACCCTATGCCTCCGAAGCCTAACTGTTCAGGATTCAGTGTGGGTGCAGCAAATTTTTTTGGGTCCACGTAAAAATATTTTGGTGTAGAACCATCTGTGGACCCAAGAAAAACCTTGCCTGTGAATATATCCCATGGGCCTCTCCTCGAGCCATGTATGATTTCGTGATTTTCAACGTAGTGTTATAATTCGTTGTATTTGAGGTTATTAAGGTTTTAAAACGACGAAGTTTTTTATTTCAATGTATCTATAACCGATGTCGATGTTAAAGTCTTAGGAGCTGATAAACGTATCTTTATAAACAGCTTGAATTTTTTCGGCTATTATAGTCTGAACGTGCCGCCGCGATCTGTTTTGACCATAGTTTCAAAAATATGCTTAGATTGTGGCTGTTCATTGAGAAACTGTGAACCCTGGTTCGAGGGGCTTCCGAGAAGATACTATATTTAGTGATGTAGCTCTAATGAAGCCTTGGAGATAGGTTTTTGGCTCTAGTTGCCCAGTAAGTGGGTTTACATGGGTATTTTGTAATGACGGTTAGGTTTTGTAGAAGGAAGTCGAACGGCGTATTTTTAACTGGACCCGGTCACGTGTTCCTGAGATACCGGAAAACCTTCGATTTCAGAAATTATTGTTCATTAGATTTCATTTTTTCTCCATTTTTCCAGCCACTGTCGTGTCATCGCAATAATTGTAGCAGATCAAGTCAATTATTGACTGATACTGTTAAGTTTGGTATTAGTTACTTTTTTCCTGTTAATCCCAAACACAACACGAAATTACCAAATTAAGGTAGAAATCAATATCAAAGCGGCACGCTGCATTACAAAAACTTTTCAACGTAAACTACATCTCTGGAAAACTTATTATTTGTCCCTGCGGTTGTAGGGTGCCTTCATATCTTCATTCCTCGCCACATTTCTCTTTTGCTGGCGTCATGGATCATCACAGAGACTGGGTTGTTGCACCATTGCCTCAACGTGGTATGACGGAACCACAGCGCGCAGTCCTTGACGATCTGTCGCTTTCAAGATAAGACATCACGGCCCTTTGGTCGGGTTCTTTGCAATAGAGCTTTCGCCGCTGCAAGTCGTCGAGGCGCTCGTGCGTCGTTCATCAGAACAGTGTAACCTAGTCTAACGTGCCTGCTTTAGCAGATCATAAGTTGACACCAAATGACAGGCCGCACTCTTGGATTATATTTGTTAGACGGTCAAATTTAGAGATGCCGGAGATTCTTCGTCTATAGAAATTTCGAGCACGTCTGATGAGATGTATGTCACTGAGCTTGAACGACCATGTGCCGCGGGCATTGAAGAGTGTGGGCCAGATGGACGCGTTGTAAACGCTGAGTGGTCTTCGTAGTGATATTTTTGAACGCCATATCTCTTCATGCCACTAAACGCTACGCGAGTTTTGGCGACACGGTTGAGTAATTCAGTGTCGGCGGAATACGTACATGTAAATTTCGCAAATCGATATATGTGTGTGTATATTAATATGTATAATCTTATATCTTTTATATATCTAAGTATATATCGTTTTAAAGGTTATAACATACAGTACCCGCCAACGATGACTGCCGCGTCTCGCTCGAGACTTGCTCGCAAATGGAACTCGCTCGCTTGAAATGCGACAGTCATTTCTGGCGCGGATTTTAGTTTATCTCTATGACGTCAATAACAATTCTTGCATTTGCATTTCAGTAAAAGAATTAATTTTTCGATGTTAAAGTGACGTGCTTGATGGTATCTTGGGAAAACTGGCGGTTCCAGATTGTGGTCATTTTATATGTATATGTAATAATATCGACGTGACGCTGCTGCATTACGCACTTCCCAGACGTAATGCCCATACGACCCCGGCTATCGTGACTTCAAGGGCGGACCTGACGGGTTTCAATTACTCGAATGTCTTTTCCCGCGCGAGTCAGGCCCAAGAAATGACGGAGCTTAGCAAGCCGCAGGAGCGCTTCACAGGATGTGTTCTGATCCTGCCGGACGGGTTGCGCACGTAGTCTACGAGGTACTACCTTTGAGGTCCCCAGGGAGGTCGGCTCCGTCACCTGCTCACAGGCCAAAGAGACCGTACCACTATTCCCTATCCACGTCCAACCCGGGAAGTGTAAAATTTCAACTATTTGAGTTTAAGCTTGATCGAAATTGGTTCCTATTTTAGCGAACTAACTATTTTATCAAATTTAGCCAGTGGCCCCCACTAGGGTCCGACCAATCCCTAGACGTTTAACGTCGGATCCGCGCGTGTATAAATTTCCTATGTCTGGCGCTCAGCGTGAGTTGTAAATTTTCTAATTAGTAAGTCGCACCAGTCGTACCTATACAACAACAATAATTAGCAAGCAACCAATTGGTAATCGGCGAGTCACGCTAAGGTTTGCTTCTTCGATGCGCGTGTCAAACCTGAACGTGGGTCGTCGATTTGGGGTGACGGATTTCAAACCCCTTCAATTCCTATCGCTACTGTGGGTCAACAAAACACTTACACAATTCGGGTTTTCAGCGAGCATTTACTGATGAGTTACACAAAAATTTACGGGTACGCGGACAGATACATATTGTACGGGCAGATACAATAAGCGTGATGTCACAATTATGGCACGCTAGTACATAATGAGCAGAGCTTCAATCGGGTAGGGTTGCGGAGTCATCGCCTTTTTCACTGAACTCACACAGCTGAGTCAAAACACGGCATATACTGTGAAGTCTTATCTCATGACAGCTGCGCTTACCTTACTCATGAAAAACAGTCATGGGACAAACTAAAATCGGTACTGGTGGGTGATACGGTTAGTTATCGACATCATGAAGGCGCCATCGAAATAACTAGTGGTTCGGTACTACATTCGCTGACAAGGTTGGGTACTCCGACACACAATAGGTTCAGGTAAGCGAAAGGCGGAACGAGGCGGGGATACGGTGATGAGCGTGCAACGGGACGTTTGCGAGACTTCATCTTGCTCATGCAAATCACAAAACTATGGTACATAATGATCGGTTACTAATTTTCGCAGTTAGTAGCGATGAGGTTAACTTATGACAACATAACACAATAATGGATACAACAATGCTTAAGGATACCATGACGAGAGTATGCAATATTCCTCGGTACGACTCCTAAGTTCCTTTCTAAGTGTGCGACAACGGTACGATACAAAGTTTTCTCTCCTACTCGCATACATACATACATGTTTAAAATGACCCTATAAATTTTGTTACGAGGCGACCAAATAGGCTAAATAATTTTGTCTCTTGATCCCTATTTGATTATTCTACGAACACGATAGAAATAAGGTCCTAAATTGTCAAAATTCCTTGATCCAGGTCACTAACAGAACAAATGTTTCAAATACGCCAACTTGAGTTACAACAGCAGGGAAAAGAAACGATTAGGCGGGCTTGCCTTTCGATCAACTTACGGGGTCCCGGTGGACGGAAATTGGGACTGAATTTTCGAGCTTTTCCTGATACAAATTTGGTCCCATTTACCATGCGGGTTGTACCTTGAATTGTAGTTAGGACGAGAAAGATTAGTGACGGGGTTTCGTAGGCCATCGGCACTACTCTAAGGGTGCGTAAACCTACGTTATTTCAGTTTAACAAAACGTTCGAACACGAGCGGTATTTAGTACTAAAATTTAGATATTATTTCGACCGGTTGCTGCTCGACGAAGCGAGGCAATAAACGGAGGTTCCGGTTGTTAAGACAACCGTAACAATTTTACTAGCTGAATCCTACTCGGTTGATATCCTTAGGCTGATTTGTCTCCTAATTTTCGATCGAGATTTGAGCTTAAATTCCGTAGGAGCTGGAGAAAACCTACAATTCGCTATATCTTCCTAAATTACCAGCCTTTTTTCTTTTACGAACTTTTGCCTGGTTGCGGGGTTTGACCTTCTACTTCGAATTTCTAGGACCGGGTCAACGGTCCTCACAAAAATGGTCCGTCGGGCCGAGGCCCGATAGACCCGAAGTCGCATTTGGCGACTTCGACAATCTTAAAATCTAAAATGTTTCCACTAGTAACTCTACTTATCAACACTAGGGAAATTAATATTTTCCCTTGCCTAACCAAAAAGTGTGGAAAAGCAAAACCAAAACAGACTTATGAAAATAGTCTAATTCGTGAACTTTTAGGTTGCAAACCGAGCGACGGTTATGCGGGACGGATTTATATCGCCTATAACTTTTGAACGGGCCACGGCTTTGCCGGGCTCAATAGCTTAAACGAAAGGCCTAAGGGGCCTCTATGTGTACGAGAAAAATCGTTAAAATTCCTGGAACGGATATCAAGTTATTAATGTGTAAAGTTCGGGTAAAAGCGGACAACTATCGGGCCGTCGGGTTTGTACTTCCGACATGACAAAGTTAAAGCCTGTGATACTATCTTAAAGTAGGCATGCTTGCGAAGAAACTGCGAGAGTTTCACCAAAATTCCTGGAGGGAATCCATAAATATTTTAATTTTGACCATATTTCCACATTTCGACAGGGTCAAGCCATTCCGGGCTGTCGGGTTTGTGATTCCGATGTAATAATGTCGGGTTTCAGAGCGGTGTCCAATGGTGGGCATCCCTACGAAGAAACAGCCAAAGTTTCAGCGAAATTCCTGGAGAAAAACTTGAATTATTTTACTTGCAATCTTAATTTCACATTTTTAATGAGGGTTAGGCCACTGCAAGGCCGTTGGGTTTATAATTCTGATGTGGTCCTTGAATGTTTTGGGTGCTCAATCGATAGCTCGGATCCTCCTAGGGATCTGAGTAAAATTTTAACCGAATTGCTGGAGAAATTCCTGAGATATGTCAAATTTGCCTACACGGGCGAGCGGTCTCGCTTGCAGGGCGGTAACTCAATATGCTTACTCGCGGTTTAACACAACTTTTCGCGTACGGATAAGGCCTGCATTAGTACTGCATTATTGCCAAAACTTTAGTTGAGTTCCCAGAACAAATCAATCCAAAAACACTGACAGATCCCTATTAACAAAGCGTCAGAAACAGATGGACGGCTCCGCGTCCAGAAAATCGTAAAAACGTATAGACCGTGCAAGTAACCTCGATAATGACTGAGTGAAACGTGTGCGTGACCGTGGATGATTCGGAGTACCAATCGATACGTCTTGTTTAGACAATGTACTTTCATGTAAAATGTTTGTTTAACCTCGGTCGGCTCAGGGAATAGTTTCCAAAATCCTACCTCGACTCAGGGATTCATGTAAAATTTGATCTCGACGCGAGTGTCGCGTTTGTGTATCCTAACTCATAGACCGAGGGAGGTCCAGTACGACTCCGACTTCTACATTGAGACAGGCAAATCTCCAGGCATGGCGATGGGTCGGCGGAACAGGCTAGGGCGGGCTGAACTATCGTGTAAACCTCAGTATGGACAGGGGAGGCTGCAGTAGTACGATAACACTTATCGAAACGACATTCGGTCCTATGATCTAACTATCCAACGTCGGGCGTCTCCTAACCGAATATTAACTAAGCTCGCTTGCGCCACTACACCTCCTGTCCACACTTACATGGTCGGATCCTTTCGTCGGCGTCCATCGCCCATCCATCCGCAGACACCACCAAAGCGCAGAAAGCCATGAGTAAACCAATGAAAACACAATTAAAACGCAGCAATGATGAGCGCCAGAGTCGGTCTGCAAAACGACCGAACTCTGCGCTGTCGAAGTCGGACTGAACACTGCAGAATTCTTGCGCTTCTGCTTTTATACTACATTTTAAAATTTTAAATTTCAAACTTGTTGATCGGTTAAAGTGCTTATTCAGCACTTTTAGCCGATTTTCTGATCTAATGTGACCAACTAAACTAACACTCTTATCGGCCACATTCCGATCATATTTCCAAAAGTTTTGGGCCGAATTTTATATGAAATTTTATGCAATTAATCTTAATTTACGACCACCTAGATATTAACTTAATATCAAGTTAGTATAAAGTTGCTAGAAACTTCTACAAAATAAGACTAAATATCGAACTTGTAAAATAAAACTACATATTTTATATTAAATTAGTATGAAGTTTCAGCGAATTAATACAAACTCTAAGTAAAGTTACTCCAAGTCCTCAGAAACGTTTCTTTAATTCAAACCAAACTCTCTAGAAACTTCTATTGCACTTTATATACAACTGTAAGCTACCAACTTTACTCTAACACGGTATTTACCGATGAAGTACACTAGGCGTCTAACGTTAGTCCGCTACAACAACAATCAACCCTGAAACGTGCACATTCCGACCGTTGTGATAGAAACTTCATATACAGTGGAGGTCATATTTACTTACTCAAACGCTCAGCTTGCTGTGGTTCTGCCACCATTCTCTATAGTTCATATAAATCTGCCGATGAGGGGGGGTCAGCTAGCCCAGCTGTACATAAATTTAATATTAAACGAGCGGCTTCTGAAACAGCTACCTGTTTACTTATTAAGACAGTTAGAAACTACTATGAGTTAGACGAGGGCAGTGGTACTGCTGCAACAAATTTAATATCAAAGTACTGGTGTGCTTGGAAGTCAGCGTAAGTAAACAAGGACGTTAGACATACCTGCTACACATACCTATACATATATATATTAATATTAGTTTAATATTAACTTACTATTAGTTTCTACTTGGAAGCAAGCTCCACTAAAAGGGAGGCGCAGCTTATGTCAACAAAAGAAAAGAAGAGCGAGCAAAGAGAGAAAAAGAAGGGCGGGGTACCCTGGATGATGGCCCGAGTGCCACAAAGGTATCGGATTCGGACTCAGCTAGTCCGTCCGGTCATTTTAGTATGTAACAGGACCGTACTCGGTCTTCAGGGGGGAAATAGACTTTCGGGGGAGGGTCCATGCCAAATTTTTTCAAAATGAGGGTGTTTTAAACAGTTCCCCTGAGTTCGGGGACACTTTTCTGGGGAGTTTTATATAGTTTTGGATTCGTCTCGACACGGGGAATCTAATGAGGGGTGACACCCCGTTCGTGGCGCATTTTGAAATCTTCATACGGGGTATCTAAAAGTGGGCACAGCGAGACCCGTCCGGGCTCAAATGAAAGCCTCGGGTCCGGGGATTCTAATGATACTAGGTATATAGTTTTGTGACCAACATTCGTTGAGTTATTTAATTAAATGTGTTCCAACTGTTTACGTACATATTGATCTGTCCCTAAGTTCGTGGATCCGGGTCGGATTTCCACGAAACCCGTCTCATTCGAAAGACCGCAAAGTTCTCTACAAGAAATGTTGAGCACCACATTTTGAAATTCCTAACGGTTCCGGAGCTATGGACCGGAGCCGATACTTTCGGTCCCTAAATTTCATAAATTTTCACAAATTTTAACTTTTGTCTCTTATCTCAACCAGCGAAATTGAACGCTGGTAAACAATATTTTGTAAAGTTGTACAACTTACCAGTGTGGCGAGCACTGGTAAATTTTATATTTTCGATTTGCACTTATAATTTTCAGATAATTTTCTCAATTGCTGTTCGCTTTCGAGCGAGCAGCCACATTTTTTTGTGGTCCTCATTCGTGAGGACGGTCGTGACGGGTGTCCGTCACGGCCACTATTTCCTATGAAAATTTGCAACTCGTTTCGAGGTCCTACCGCTCGGGGTAGGGCAATTCCTACGTAGACACTTATTCTGGGTTCAGCGGGGGAGTCGTACCGTCCTAAAATTTCCTGCAAATAGAGCATGGCAAGGGCTCACCATGCTCACGTTCTGCACCTATAAAACATAAGTTTGCGTGCGTAAAAATTTCCTATAATTCCTGCCAGTCACGTCAAATACGTCACACTCTACGGATCATAACTCCAACCTAAGAATTACAGAAATACAACAGAATATAACCAACAGAATACATGAAATCATGGCAAACGCAGCCGCTTTTATGGCCTGGTCAACCCGATAAAAGTACAGTTATAGCACGAAACGATCATTATACGGTATATAATGACAATAGGGCGGCGCTTTTATGGCCTCCTAACATAACAGTAAACGGCATGAATACGGTACAAAAAATTGTACATATGCACATCCAGTTAACGATTCATCCCAATCAGCTTGATAACTTATGTACCTGAAAATACACGTGAGCAACAATAACGGTTCCAATGATACACAGCTATATGATACGAGCATGGTAACATATATCAAATGTGCCTTTAGGGCCATCAAACAATTAACAATAACGATGGTAACGATACGTAATTCAAATATATATATATATCAAAGATGCCTTTATGGCCAATGATACTATAGAGAAATCATGCAAATGCCAATATATGTGTACCAAGGCGTGCCATCGGGGCACTACAATCAATATGTACATAGCCGAATATAAACATCTGTACAAACGGTTACGATTCCTCAGCGATTCTCCATCTCTGAAATGGCAATAATAATACCCATCTTGATCAAAACATGTCGGCGGTGCAGGCCGAAATACCAAAAGTGCGAGTCGGTTACATAGCGGGACTCTTTGAACCTAATTATTCCGTTTACCTATATATTTCAATACGGTGCTATTGAACCTGTTCTGATTACGTATTTATATACTTTGATTCTAGTTCTGGTCCAATTACCTACGTATATACCGGATAATTTCTGATTTATCGCAACTATGTGCTTACATAACCTTATTGCTCTTGCGAGTTATTTCGATTGCTGATTTACGTATATACGGTAGTTCATGGTTTGTGCCAGTCAGGCGATTCATATATGAGGTGACAACAGGGTTTTATGGTCAATGTGTGTATATATAGAGAAACTCAATGTATATCTTCTTGCGCAATGAGGCGATTAGTTGGTTCTGCTTACATAAATGTACGTATCGTAGGGCGAGGGTGGGTTCCGTACCCTCTTGGGCTATTCCCGTCGGGTGTTCCAGACTGGAGAAAAACTGGTGACGGAATTCGGAAATGTTGACCACTATACACGTGGTCATGATTATCGGGGAACTCAACTAAATGTTGACCATTACACTATGGACAGGATTCTTTGTCTTCGAAAAAATGTTGTCCATTACACTGTGGACAGGATTTTTGGTACTCGGGAAAATGTTGTCCATTATACTGTGGACGGGATTTTTGGTACTCGGGAAAATGTTGTCCATTATACTGTGGACGGGATTTTTTGGTACTCGGAAAAATGTTGTCCATTAAACTGTGGACATAATTATTGGTGGTCGAAAAAATGTTGACCATTGCACTGTGGTCAGATTTATTTTGTTCGAAAAAATGTTAACCACTGGGGTGTGGTCAGGATTTTCGTAAATATTGACCATTGTCGTGTGGTCAAGATTATGGGTTTTCGCAAAAAATTTGCCATAAGGCTGTGGTCAGGATTATCCACCTCGTAACGATCCGTAAGGATCTGTTACAATTGGCTGAAGCTGCATTATATTCTCTACAGCAAAAAGTATATGGGTGCTGTATGTAAAAACGCTTTGGACGACCTAATCCAACAACGCATAGCGTTCAATCGTGTGAACACTCGCTCTGTTGCATCAACGGCAACCACCACAACAAATGTATATTATAGCCCAGCTGCAATCGCTCCAAAAAAAATTTCCGACCTATTAGCAATGGTGCATAAATATATTCCAGAGATGATAAAGTTTTTATCGCAATTTAGTTACAATTAACAATGCAAATGACAGTGATAACGAACAGTTATGACTTATAAGGCAAGTATAGTTAGGTTTAATGATTGTTGATTAACTGCTATTTATGCATTTAGGGCACAGGTTTCATTTATATAATTGTGATAAAAGGATCCTAAAGCATCAGTATATGTGTTAAGTCGTTGGAGTAAATCCGCCTCAAGCGCAAAGTAAAACTATATTTTTCTAACATATTTTAGCAACTACTAGCGATAAAATGATGATATATGATGCCATACATGTTGGACCATCATGGAAATGAAATGCATGATATGCCGTTCTCAATATGCTAAGCCTAAATCTGAGCCTTAGCCTAAACAATATGAGCCTTTTACTAAGTCGCAGTCGGGAGGAACTTGGCCCCCACCCCGAACCTACCGTTATGAGCTGATCTTCTTTCTAAACGTTATAAAGTCAGGGCCCTAAAGGTGACGTGGGCCGAAAAATTAACAGAATTCAGTCGTACATCAAAAATGTTCTACACTGATATATTCTATATACAATATCGTAACAACAAATAACTTATTATTACCTTTTTTAGAATATGCTTTGCCATCACGTCATACTAAATTATCATTATATATAATTGGTCTAGAATATTAAATATACATACAGTGAGTAAATGGAATCCTTTATAGAACTTTCTGGCACAGAACTAGTCCGTTGGTCATTATTTTAGTCCGGTAAGACCAAAAAATAGCAAGTTGTCTGGTAAAAACAAAAAACGCGTTTGTGCACTCAAAATCTACATACATACATTGGCCTGTCCACAATGAGAGGGAGAGGGTGGGGAGACCCCCATTTTCCAAATCCCCCATGTTCAACTAATTTTTTTGTCTGAAAATTTATGTTTTTTGTTTGCAAATTGTTTTTAAACATTAATTAGTACTAATGATAATGTTAAAATAGCGTTTTTAACTTGAAAATACATTCACGGTAGTAAAAATGCATGAAAATATGGAAATATTTAGCATTTTTAAGCAAAATTTATCCTACCCCCACATTTAATTTCCCCCGAGAACGAACATGGGGCCCCCCGAAGTTCTCCCCACTTTTCGAAGGGTTGTGGACAGGCCACATACATAATGTATTGTTTTCGATTTCGTAGATATAAAGCCATCGTGATTCTTTAGCGTTACGTAACTGCAGAGTTTGATATCCACCAATTTATCGCAGACGACCTAAGTGAAAATCTTGCAACCAATTAATTTAAACAACAACTATATGAGACAACACAAATTTTACAGCGTTGGTATCTTCTCTACTAACTGATCGATCGAATTGGGACTCCAAAACGCGACAGCTACACCACAAAGTTTCCAGATCGAGTATGAAGGCATTATGGTTCTCGGCGGTCTTGTGATCAATGTGTTCAGTAGTAGTGCTGAACAACAGCTCTGAAACCCGTCGGCCGAACGAAGATCGTCCAGACCGCCGGCCAACTGCCGTTAAAAATTTTTTTATTATTGACTGTTGCAGAATTGTGAGTCAGCAGTTACGGGCCGACGCTCGCCTGCCGTGGTATATATACATGTTCTAGTAAATTAAACCTACTGCTGCAACTTTTTGATGTATTTATGATCGCCCATAACCAACATGCAAGAATAGTGTAACATCTAGCACCATCTTGTCACATTTAACCATAACATATACTTATTATAAACTAAAATGTGTCAATGTTTAATGATAGACCTCAAAGCCGAAGATGCGCAGCACTATAGTACAGTTTTGCATTAGTCTGCTTAGGCGCAGAATTCGCACTTGCTATATACAGCACGCCGCGCAAAATCTTCATATGCAAGTCGATTTTTGAGCAAATGCTGCAGAAGCGTTTACGAATATTAAATTTGTGTCGTCGCAAGGGAAGCTTTATGGCAGTCAGCCGTCCGTTCGCCGTCGCCCACCCGTTAAGCTGTCGGTCGGACATTAAGCTTTCGACCCCAAAGTTTGAAGGTCGAAAATTTTAACGGCCAGCCGTTGGACTTTAAAACCGGCCGTCACCCAGCACTATTCTGTGGGACAAGTATTCAGTAATCCAATATTAAATAACTGGATGCCTTGTGGATGAACAAAATAGTTAGCCCATCGAGATACCCTCCTTACAATGGTAATTAAGCCTCGTCTTAGTAATAGTCAGAACAACCGAACAATTGTAAAACAAACACCTACTCACATTGTAAAAAAACCCCATCCGCTCGTTAAAATATTTATGACATTAGCTACTTGCTATCATAATCATCCCGTTTTCAAACCTGTGCATTCACTCATTTCATGACACTCCCGCAAAAACTGATCGACCCGTAATCCCTATATAAAGAGTCAATTTACTCAAACCATATACCAACGAATGAAAAGCCCATTTCGCAACTTCAACCTATCAAAAAATGTCCATTGACGTCAACTTGGCGCTCCGCAGTAACGGAATATGAAACTAATTGCTTCTCCGGCACAACCTTTGCGTACTCCATGTAGACGTCATGGAATCCATTGTGATTAATATGAAATTGACCGACGTCGAATTGTTGAAAATTGGGAGCATTAGCGACGAAAGAGCAACTCAATTGCTATAATTCACATTCGTAGCGGACGGCCGATTTTCGACGTAGCTGGAATGCTCAGCTATGGCACGATGGTAGGATGCTGAACTGGCGCACAAACTATGTGAGGACCACTTAAACGGGTTAACGGTGGAGAAATCTCTCCAAGCTAACTAAGATTCTTCCCGTTCAGTAATATTGCGCTGGGCATGATTTTCGCCGCAGTTGATTAAGACGACGTAGTAGTCACATAAATTGATTCGGAACTGCTATACCACCTTCACCATATCGCGATATCGTCCACCAGAAGTGGCATAAACTTTCCCGTGTGTAATTCACCGCACTTGTCCCGACTGGCTATCGGACAGCAGAAGCAACGTTTTCCGAAATCGAGACCTGGAGTCCAAACGATGATCAAAGTAGTCTGCACCAATGCGTAACATTGGTTTCCAGTTGCCCTTCTGGTACCGATGAATGAGCGCCGGTAAACAATCACCGTACACGTTGAATCCCAGGGTCACCGTTGCTGACGTCGTTTGGTTGTCGACAGCCTGCTGACCAGACTATTTCGTGGGTGGCCGAACACAGCACAAATTGGAGGCACCAGAGGTCCAGAAAACACTTCAATATGGACAGAAAAGCATCATTCAATACGTTTGATTAACGATAAGGCCGTAAAAGCATGATAGGTATATATCAGGAGATGCGGTGAGTGGAATATCTACTACATATCACAACGAACGTTGTTCCGCTTAACCCCCATCTCAATCTCCTGTGGATGCGATGCTAGACGAGAATTCTGCCTCATTCTTGAAGTGAAATCGTATATTTGAGTGGAGGCTCATATTGATAATACGGTGACAGTGGATGCTCCTTGTTGATGCAGAAAATGTGCATCATTCTTGTAAGATGTTTTAATATTAGCAACGCTATCTAACATAATGACAACGAATGCACACTAAAAGGAGTGGTATACGCACTCAGTGTCTTATAGTTCCACTGACAAGCTATCGGAAACCGTCTCTACATTGCTAACAGGCTCAATTGCACTTTTAACAATAGGATTAGGTAAACTAATCCATATTAGTTTTAAACACTGATAGACCTCATGTGATCCAATATTAAGAGCTATAATTTTACTTAGCTTCCAGGTGTTCCTTGGTAAATTGCCCTTACCCAAAATGGTAGCACCAGCACAGTTTCTGTACTTCGGTTGCGCTGTTTTACGATGTGTTCATGTTCACGCAATTGTAACTCCACGTTTTCCAGAATCGATTTAAAAGTTTCTGAATACGTTTCCACCGCAACATCATTGACCAGGAGTGGTTTGCTTCCGCAGGTACTCCATACCGTCAGCACAAAACTGTGGGAAACCGACCTTGGAACCACCTATAAAGTGCGACAGCGTTAATGGCGGAATCGATGTCTGACTCGGAGTACACTAAAGGTTGCGTGTTTACTATAGGATAAATCTCGACAGCAATAGTTTTGAGCTCTACGAACGACACGCATTTGGAACCAAATGATTTCTTAAAGGCTGATTTTACAATACCGACCATGTGCTCATAGAACACGCTCATCCATGGTAAGGTGACATTTCCTTTATAAGTTTCCAACAAATACCTTGTATGGTAACAAATTCCTCAACAGACGAATCCACCACTACATCACGCCAAAGTTTGTAAAACATCGTGTTAGCCGCTACAAACTGCTTTGCATTATCCGACACAACCACTCGTGCCCTGCCATACAAAGCACAAAAACGACGGAAGCATAAAATAAATTAGTCAGCGGTCAGTGCTTCAACAGCCTTCAAGTGAACAGCTCGACATGACGCATACGTAAAGAGACAAATCCAAGCCTTTCTTGGATATGTCTGATCGTTTATCTTTGCCAAATGCGGCCCTAAGTACTCAACACCAAAACATGAGAATGGTTGCCATTGCTCAACCCGAAACTTACATCGAATTTGTGAAAGAGAATATGCAGTGCCTGATTTTTCGGCATCAGTTCGGGTATTTAGCGTTATCACCAATATCTGCATACATCAGACGGCCTCCACAGCGAATAATACCAGCCAGGTCAATAACCAGTTGTAGCCTTCGACACTTTTGTAACGTGTCCTGATCCTTTCGAACGGCGAATACATCTGCGAAACAAGCTTGCTGGTTTGCTGGTCACTCCTTTGTTACAGTGCTTGGAACTGCGACAACTCGTCGACTGATAACGGGCAGGACCGTTTTCGATTGCGACAATTATTGATGAGCCGACAGATCCATGACGTTACACGAAACAGCCGTCTCAAACTAGAAAATTCTTAGAGCGTTAACACATAACCCGAAGTCTCACTTGAGATGACAGCCTTATACTGATTTACTGGATTACTAGCGTCCACGTCATGTAACAGAGTCCTTGTGCCGTCTATATTCTCCGACCAGTTCACCTCATTTGCTAATCAGTACGGTCCTTTCCACCACAGTGTATTGCCAGCAAGTGCTGCGATCGTACAACCGCGTGAAGATAAATCGGCGGGATTTAACTGTGTTGGAACATATCGAAACACGATATCGTTGTGTGAATTGATTTATTCAATGCGATTTTTGACAAATGTTGTTTTCTGCTTTTTCTGCCAATGCAATACGCATTTTGAATCACTCCAAACGACCTTCTTCTCGATTGGCAGGCGCAATTCATTTGCGACGAACTAGATTACCCGCGTGCCAATCAGTAGCGCCATCAATTCTAGCCTGGGTGTCGACAATGGCTTGATCGGTGCCTCTCGAGACTTGGCAAAAAGAAGACCTGTACTACTTTTTTCGATGTCAATAATCTTCAGATATACAACTGCAGCATATGCTTTCGCAGAAGCATCACATAAGGCATGCAACTGGTGTACTATTCTCAAGGATTCTGAGATAGCCATTGGTGATTCAACGCGCCGCTCAAGGGATGAGTCGAAATCGCTTCCACATTCACAGCACATTGCTTCCAAGGGAAATCTAATGAACTGGAAACGGCGTTTCAACCATTGGAACAGGCTCAATCATTCCCTTTGCCTCCTAATCCATGAATGTCTAATGGTATGCCTTGCGGAGTGCATCGTCAGATCAAATGCGGTTCAAGGTAAATGCCAGATGAACGGAAGCCCATATGTCCCATTGTCCGGACGTGTCGGCGCACAAGGCTTCATCGGCCATGACACGTTATATCGACCACCCACTTGACTAATTTGTTTAAAACGCCACATAGCTTCTTCGTCACTGTTGGTTGTCGTCGGTGGTTTCACCCCTTATCTTTTACACTCCAAAATCGCTCATCAGCAGTATTTGCTTGTGAGGACACCCTGATTCTGAGGAATACCGTCAGCTCTAAGTTTCCCCGCAGCTATGAATCCGAGCGTCGACTGTACAAAACGTAAACAGTTATCACGCTGAACGTCCCAACGGAATCATAATAATAGTCAATACTCTCAATACCCAATATATCTACTGGAGCCATCTCAGCCGTCTTGGAACAGTATCAGCTAGCACCAGCTGTTTCAGCATAGGATACTTTGATGGATCAAGCGTCACATTCTGAATTAAGAGATTTCATTAATAGTTAGCAGTAAATGTTTTTGTAAAGCCGTCCGAAAGCATATCATTAAACTCCACAATCCGGTCGGTGCGTCTCTGTGTCTGCAACTCCACAGTGTCTGGTGCGTCTCTGTGTCTCGGAGAACCCAGCAGTCGACAGAAACACCCAACACTTTGAACGAACCCATATTTTGTCGGCAACCCGCGAGGCGATGAATGTCCGCGATGACGCGGTGTCAAATAGCAAACGAGTCTTCGCAGAATGTGACACCTTAAGCGTTATCAAGGCTCTCTGCAGAACGACCTATTCACCAATACAGTAGAGACGTATTAATAGACGTTAACTGTGTCTCCTCTCTCGCTATAATTGCTATATCCGGTTTGTCCGACTCTGATTTTAAACTAAATTTCAAGAGACATAAACTCCGATGATGGCCACACTTTTTACAGTAAAGGAAAACCCTAGAATTGAGACAATTCTTCGAGTGGTGGCCGCTACAAGGCATATACAGCAGCGTCCTTTCAATTGTTTGCAACGTCCTGTAACCGGTCGCTGAATTGGGAATTCCACAATAAGTACACTGTGTACCGCACCTAGTGCTGCTATTGTTGTTGTTAGCGCTGTTGTTTAGTAAGGATGGGGAACTGGGACTACATTTGCCTGCAGTTACACGGTTAGCTGATCGTTATCCATTACTCCGTTGCTGCTGATCTCTACTGAACATTTACCAATCACTGGAAGCAGCTGGACCAAAAGTACGTCGGTTCCAATCGCGAGCCCGAATCTCACCCTTCAACAATGTGCGAAGAAAGTTTAAAGTCCAAGGGTCGGCTAAATTCTTAAGATACGGTTCCAATCTTTATGAAATGCGGCAATTTAGTTAGTATAATTGGCGTAAATACATTCCCGAAAGTTTCCTCTGGAAGCCCTACTCCAAATAAGTTCCTAACGTGCGTTCACAATCGTGGAATGTAGCCAGAAATTGCTGCGCGTCATGAGTACCAGTCGGAAGCGTTAGCATTGCTTCAAAATTGATGCTTATTTTCGAATCGTTCAGTTAAGACGTCAATATCAGAGTAATATTACACAGTTACCCTGTCCTAGAGGTAACTGTGTAAACTGTATCAGCGACCCTAAAGGCTTCACCCGACAAAAGCCTCGCAAGTATTTGAACTTGTCGATTGTAGAGAACTCACAATGTCGCTGAATAGTGAACGAAAAGCTATCCCAAAATTCGTCCCATTGCAAAGATCATTAGAAAACCGTTTTAACTCTAGCTTGGGAAGCTTAACTGGTGCCCTCGATCCATGGTTAAACCATGTATTTGCTATCAGCTAAATGATTGATTGGTGAATAGGTAAAACCGATCTCTTAAGCATTGAGTTAAGTTGAGCTATTGTGTGTAAAATATACTCATTAAGTTCCGCACACTGTTGAATATCTTTACCAATAGCCTCATCTGTATTTAAACCAAGACAAACCTGTTCATTTTTCCAGCCTAGAACAATAATCATTAAGCTTATTGATACATACATTAACGGATTCGCTATCGACAGTATTAGTCTGGGCCCACTTTACTTCCTTAACAGTCTTAGTTCTTAGAGCAACCCTTTGATGTCGATATAAATTTATTATTTTGACATCCATTATATACACTTAACCTATAAGATTATTATTGATTTATTAGAGCGATGAACTTACGTTATGTATTAACCTGCAGCGAACGTAATGATATAAGAGCCGCGTACTGAAGCGCTACTCTGCTTAGCATGTCATATTCATCAAAGTTTACTTACAATTCGTGCACTGCAATCCCACGCAATGGTCAAATATCCACTCCAAAAGCCATCACTTGCGTCGAACTCAATAAAGGACCATGTTTCGTAAGCCAATACTATATAACGGACTGCTTTTGGGTAAACAAAATGGCGCACCGAGACAGCCTCCTTACAATCATAATAAAGCCTCGTTTTAGTAAGTCAGAAGAACCAATCACCTACTCACATTGTAAAAAAACCTTTTCAATTCACTCGTAAATAAAATTTATAACATTAGCTACTTGCTATCATAATCATCCCTTTTTCAAATTTGCACGTTCACTCATTCCATAACGGTAGCTTGAACTATATTAGTTTTAATCGCAACATTATACCACAGTCGTCAGTGCTTCAGCAAAAGTTCCGAAGGCAGTCTGACATTGAGAGAGTTCACAACATAATGCAATAACATAAAAAATACAAGACTGTTTACTATCATTGTCACCGACAGAAATAAGATAATGCTCGGTAGCGAAAAATTCACGAATGTTAATTTTTGGCAAATTGCGCGAACAATTCACAAAAAATGATCTTGATTATACAGCATTAGCAATGTTCGGCTAAGCTTCGAAAAATCCCTAGTTCCGAGAAAGTTAAATCCTTCAATTCTCAAAATGTCAGGAAATATCGTAAAATGTCGCAAACTTTGCTGTCAGTCCACCTCAAAAAAAACCTAAATAATTTTAAATGCACCACGAACCGTTCAACTGCTTATATTCAAATCCATTTTTCTTAATTTTTGCGGCACATCAAGCCTTCCACACCCGAATCATATGAACAAACCAATTTGATCCGACGTGATCCAAAACACAACTCAAACCGAAACTATTTTCAGCTTATTGTCTCGGCTGGCCACGCCTTGTAAAGAAGCTTACATACACTGTCGTGCTCACGAGTGCTCCCTACAAAATCCGTTACAGCCAACAAATTGGAAACATAGTAATATTCTAGACTAAAACCAAATTTAGGCGAACAAGTGTGCTGCAGGAACAATAAACATATATTATCGGTCAACTTGGAATATTACTACAGTGTGAATTTATTCGCTCATATATATGCTTCAAAAAGCCATTACACGTTATACGAATAGAAAGCATATTTACTATTATAATACAAACCCAGAAAATCTACACAATATGAGATTGCAGCAAAGCTCTACCCATTAGTATAGTATAGGTATAAAAAAGGCACTACACAAAACAATGTATCAAACATGCAATTCTATACAGCAAAATTGAAATAAAAACAATGCAGTTATATATATGTCAAACAAAATTAAAATTAAAAAAGGCCGAAATTGAAATATCTGGTTGATACTTGACGCCTGGTGCCCAAAGGAAATGTTGGTAGTGTTGTTAAGATTTTTTCTGATGCATACTACATAGGAAATCTAAAAGCACCAGTCACATGTGAACCCATAGAACTTAGAATTGGATTGACGCACTGTGGGTGGGTATTTCGGCGCTCTCCAAGATTTATTCGAATTCCCGCTTCTTGCCAACTTGGTTTCAGAGCTGTCAAAGTTACGAACCTCTTTTCGAAGCTTACAGCCAATGGAAACCATCCTGACATTACATACGATGCACACTAAAAGCTGGGTTGAAGCTTGACATCACCATCGCCGTAGGGAACACGCCCGATAGCCGCGCAGACAATCAGCCAAGGCCCGTGGCCTTCTATACTAGATACGTAGACTCTCCAGTATCCAGAAGAAAGCCAGGGGCTGGATACCTATTATCTCTAGCGTGCCTAACGTCTGATACAATTTTGCTCTCAGACAAATTTAAATCCTGGATGAACTCAACTACACACAGCATGTCTCTGCCTCGGAGGTGATTTTTAGGTTGCCCGCTAGATACATTCAACTCTCCAGCCTACGTAGTGTAATGGTGAGATAAAGTAAACAATCTCTTTTTTGTTATGTGTATAACTAAAATCTATATCTCAGACAATCCAGGCCGGCGCTAAAAAGCCAAATACAGGGCAAATCTTAGGCGAACATACAACATATGATGCACATTCGTTAGTATCCTGGTCACTGTCTACAAAAATAGCATTCTCAGACTCGGCACAGCCATTTCCCAGTTCTTCCGGCGTAACCTGAATATCCGTCGTTAGATGACGTAAACTTCTTTCAGTATTTCAAGTGCATCATGTTCTGAAGTAGTTTTGGCTGAGTTCGTTTCGGAGGCGTCGAAAAACCATACCGCTTCGCTTAAGACACGTTCGACAGCTGCAGACAAGACTGGTACGGAAAAAATTCTGACACAGGTATTTAACAATGGTAGGCCCGGAACAGCTTTCTAGAATTTCAAAAATTCCAGGAACGGCTCCCGCGTCTTCGAAACCAAAGCCAGATTGAGTACCAACTTTAGTTTATTTACAGATGTGGGTGCAAACATTTCGCTGAAGGCTTACGTCACCGTCACACGTTTGCACAACCAGTGCTTTCGAAGAGGTCGCTGCTTCAAATCTACCAACGCCTGCTGAACGTCTTGTAAACATTGCTTTAGTAACTTGGTGAAATAGTCCGACATCCTGTCCTCGTATCCGTTCAACCCATTTTCGCATGAATGCAGCTTCATGGGTTGTCTTCCAGCCTGATAAGTGCTGCTGGAGAAGCTGTTTTGCTTTGGACGATATAATGATATCAGAGAAGTAAACCGCTGTCATGGCAAAGCGGACCCACAAAATGGCCCAAGTTTGTCATCCATAGCGAACCGTAGTGCGGTACAGAGATGGCGCACCGCTTCAGAAATGACAGCCACGTCAACTCCTATCTTAAAACACATCCTCAACAGATCAATGTTAAAAGCCAAGTAGTTCAGTAAATACAAATGACAAGTGAGTCCTTGAATTTCAAATCGATCGAAAAAGCTTTTGCACTTTTGCAGAACGCGAAACATCGCTTCAGAAGGCCCAGAGAAAGTACGTTGTTGACAAAATTTTGATCTTTCTCCTTCAGATAGAATTAATAGTTTTCAATAGCTGAAAGAAATGTAGTATAGTGAAACCGCCACGGCCGCGTAGCAGATTTCTCAGGAATGGGTCTGACAAGGTACTTGGCTTTATCATCACGCCGATTGTAAAAACTCTCTATGTCAAACAACTTCTGTAAGAGGTCCGTGAGCGCTGGGTTCGCCTGTCTGTCTAAGATATACTTGACACACGTTGAGAAAGCGTGCTCAGTGCAGCCAAACCGTCCGCCAAAATTGAATCCAGCGGTCTCGAAATGGCCATCAAACGCTGCCAACATTTTTCATTTATGCCGTCGTATTAATGATTTGGGAAAACGCTCATCAAAAGTGCAACGACAACCTATAAAAGTCGCAGACGACGCGCGACAAGAGGCTGCCAGTGATCATTAGACGAGCTCGCCAGCAGCTTCGTGACATTTGCTTAAAACACATCAACACTATCCTCGTTCAGCTGTGTGTACCTTTCATCTATGTTTCCTGTTCCGGGGATAGCAAAAGCGACAAATGCAGCCCGGCGTTCCTTCTGGGTTTCGACAATTTAAATGAGAAGTGCCGGCGGCGTATAAATTGAATTATTTTTAACGAGCTCAAAGGCTAAATTACTAAATTTCGTTTTCCCTGACACGACAGCCCATTTCTTCGACTGCGATAAACTGAAGACGGAAATGTTTGACAATGATGGATATCATGTTTCCAAGCTCATGAACCAGTTTGAAACTGAAATTCAGTCTGTTTACACCATGGCGAATGAAGCCGTCTGAAGAGCATCTGCTGGAGCAAAACGGTAATCAATATCGATAGCTAAAGGCTTACGCCAGAGATCCTGCTTTTAATCAGGCTCGAATTTAGTGTACTAGTTGGTGGTAACATGTTATCTAACATCTGTCGTACTCCAGAGAGCAACGCTGTCTAGCGTCCCCTGCGTTGGCATCATTCGTATCTTGCTAAAAAGTGATAAATGAAACGTCTGAGATAACCGATAGTTTGTATCAGACGTGCAGAACCAATTTTGACAGAAACACTGCCGTAAACCACATGCACGAAACGTTGAGCCAGAATTGGGCATTGGTTCTGGTTTGCCGTTGTAGCATTTACGGTCTCGAAATGTTTCGGGCCTCTACGGCATGCTATAGAGCTCCAGTATCGAGAAATCGCATCCGAGCAAGAGACATGCTTTATCTGGTTGAATTCCAAGATTTTAATTTGTCTGAGAGCACAATTGTGTCAGACGTTAAACACGCTATAAATAGGTATCTATCACCTCGATTTCTCTGAATACTAAAGAGTCTAGGTATGTAGCAAAGAAGACCAGGTCGGTGGCTGGTTGTCTGCGCGGCTATCTGACGCGTGCCCTACTGCGATGGGGATGGCAAGCGCGCTGCTATCTATTTTTAAAATTTGTGATTGCTGACGGTGACCATGTTCACCGCAGACAAATGTGACATATGGACAAGAAATTTCGTGGTATCACGGCGTTGAAGTAGGCCGTAACAGACTATAGGGATCTCCACAAGATCTTCATGGGGTGGAATGGGGTAGAGGATTCCCGCAACACGACAAACCTGCTAAAACTACACCAACAGTTAATGAACAGTAGTTGAGAAATTTTCAGAAGGAATTTATTCTTCTGTCGTAACTGAGCAATAAGTTACTAGCAGGAATCAGTCTCTATAAATCGCTGCTGCCACAAAAACAAATTTTTGTGATAAATTGTTATTCGCTATCCCGGAAAATTTTTCGCAAGCATAAGGTTTTGTTATCTATTCCTTTAATGTATGTAAACTTGTTAAACTCATTTTGCTAACACAAAATGCCAAATTGCACTTTACGGTACAGAATAGAATATAGATACAGAACAAAAATTGAAAAAAAAAAACAATATAAAAATAGACCTGACAAAATAGTATATATATCTATATGTCTTATGCATAGTAAAAATATTTATGACTAGAAATAAACGCAGTAAATCATTAAGATTGAGTCATTAAACAATGAATTTATCCGCTACTGCTGTATGAGTTTAATATGTTTAACATGAGTGCAATCATATCGTAAAACGAAATGCGAGTCAACCGCAGCTGTAGTAAATTATAATAGTTTTTCCCTAATTTGTTTAGCAAATTACCTTATATTAACTTAAAGAGAGGCAATCCTTTTATCGGCAACTTACCCACCTAAATACGATCCTCTCGCTGACCAATCTTCGGGCCCGAGATTTTTTGCTCGACAACTAAAAATACAATGCTGATAAGGAAAATTAAATCGTATCAATTAATTTGAAACTCAAATAGACAAAAACCAGTGCTGGTGACCCAGTGACTACTAAAAATCTGATTTTACCATTTTGTCGCCGAAGCAGAAAACTATTTTCCCTGAACTAAGGAATTTGTGTGCCTAAGCCCCATTAGGGTCAAAATGTTAGCCCTTTTTGCTAAAAATCCCAGGAATTGTCATTTTTTTATTCTACAAGCCTTCAAATTCTAGAAAGAATATCAAATCCCCGGAAATTTCAGGATGTGGGCACCCAGTATATAACATAACAAGGCAGGAGTTAGGTTAAAAGGGATTGGGAAATAGGACCTCGCTCCAAAATACACCTGGTCGCCAATTTTCTTCAAAATCGCAGATATATAAATTTTATGTCATTTTGGGTGCCGGATATTTAACTTAAGCCCATGGGGGTTCTGAAAAGTAGGTGGCCGGTAGCGCACACCCACTATGGACAGGCCAGAAATAGACAACCACATACAGACACACAGCAGTATATATGTAAAATACACACATATTACACGTATAAATAATGCACTTGTAGTATACAATTTGGCACATCGATGCAGTCATGATCAATAATAGAATTAAATATAATCCGTAACAGATTCGTTAATAGTTATTGCTCTTAAAATTTTATTTTAGTTGGAAAATGTAACAATAACATTTAACGAATAGTTTGTTTCTCTGAAATTTTAAATACTTTTATATTAATATATATTTTAGATATAGTTATTTATCTCGTGCAAGTAAATACACTGCTAGAGAGTTGTGAAACACATAAAACCAAATCATTCCCAAAAATCTGCGACTGAACATCTGTTCATTGTCAGCAAATATATAATTAGTGAACCGCTCGCGAAAGCGTTGCTTTTATTTCAGTCCGTAGCAATATAAAGTAAAAAGATAAAGGTCTGTCTTTTGCTAAGTTAACAATCTCATAGAACAATAATAATTATTACTGACTGGACAGAAGATAAGCTTTTCACAAAATGTAAAACAAGTTTACTCTAGCAGCGAGAGGAAACGGAGCACATGTGGGTAGTCTGCACTAAATGACTATTATCAGGTTCCAAATGGAGCATTCTTAATACCATGAGGAGTTTGGAAAAACGATAATACTTTCACCACCTGCAGTTCTCGCTAAAAATGAATGACCTTTCTCATTCGAGAAATCTAATGTTTTGTTTGAAATGCGTTTGTGTTCTGTTCGAAATTGTTAACGCGTTTTTAATTTGTACGGCAACTGTTCGATGTTTGTCCGACAAGCGGTATAGAGATATTCGCGATAAAGTCAACTTTGTTCCATGTTCGTTCGTTCGAAGGCCGACACTCTAATACATTAAAGACATCGTGGCCCATCTCAATAAATTTCAAAATAATCGGATAATTTACTTCTCCACAGATGAAACAAAAGGAAAGTTTCGAAACTTATCACAACGTTCAAATTCACATTACAACTTTTAAGGGCTCATTGTTACGGTGTAGGTACCAACCACTGGCCTTTTGGATTGACAGCAAGGAAACATAAAGTGCTATTGTAGTCACAAACCCCAAAAACATGGCCCATCATAAGACTTTGCGCACAAATAAATTGATGACGCCAAATATTCGGATCATGTCAAGTCCCCCATAACTAACCTGGGGAGGGAGAGAAAGTTCACATGAGTACGAAAGGGCAAAGACTGAAAGTTTAATTGTGAGTCCACGCTGAGCTAAAGCTTAGTCTTAAACTTACGAAGTCAAAACATTATACGATTATTTCAAGAATGAAAACTACATATGATAATCTCGGGCGAAAAAGTAGACAAGATCCAAAATTTCACCATGTTTATGCTAAAATTGAGTATTAATAACTCTTCACACCCCCAAAAAAATATTAAAGATATCATCAACATGGCTTTAAACCAATCAATACAGCCAACGTAAGTAATGGATTAAATAATCTCATTAGCCCAATACTTTACTCCTACTATCAAGAAATTCGTTAAATTAACACTTTTAAAATTTAGTTTTTTCATTATATTTTAAACCCAGGATTATAGTTCGAAAACAGCTGCTCTGACAAAAAGGCTATATCGCAAAGTTGAGGGAAGTGCTCCGTTTCCCCGATATTTTTGAGAAGACTAATTACTTAGTGAATCTCTCAAACAAATACGTCCAAAATCACAATTTTCAATAATTATCCGTGTCAAATTTGTGACATTTAAGGCAGGTAAATTTTAGAGCGGTACAAATACAAAATTACACTCTTAATTACTATTATAATCTATTACGCATAAGGTAAAAATGCGAAGGTCCCATAAGTGTAGCCCGGTGATGAGATACACGTGACACAACTGCCAACAGAAAAATTATTCGACAGTAGACAGTCATTTTTAGGCAACTACACGAGCTACTACTGCTCGTTCTGTTTCAGAGAATATGTAAGGTGAAATATACGACCAACAGTTTTCCTCCAGTAATTAACGAAATTAAAAAAAAACCTGTCGGTCTGTAATTTGCGTTTACTATGTAGCATCAAGAGTGCATAAAGGAAGAATATGACAATCCCCAGAATTCTAATGTAAACTGACACGGCTGTTCTCGGATCCGCTGCACTAATTTCTTGGTGATCAAAATACGATGACCCAACACGTTTTGTATATATATAGGTGGGGTGGTATCTCAGGAACTTTCATATTGTGAGAAGGTATGTTGTGATCCAGTTGAAGCGATGACAATTATTGTTCACCAGCATTGCTTCAAGTATTCGACCCCCACACACAACGAAGTGCTAGCCTAATTACCGCACACAAAACGTTGTACTGTTACAATATTTCTAGAAATGAGGGCGACAATACCGAAAGTTAACACTAAAGTGCTGTGAAGTGTCATGCTCCTCCTTACTCACTTTTAATAGTGTAAAAATACAATTACTATGCAAAAATGTCAAAACATAAATATAATATATAGAATACCATAGCTACTCGTATCTATAATACCCTATCGAAAAAACAGAAAGAGAGCAAAATTACAGCTGTCAGGAAAAGAAACCACGTTATCAAAACTAAAACGTCCAAACTATTTACGTAATAATGAGCAGTATATGCACACAATTTCAACCCGGGTAAATAAATTATCTATGACATGATCGAAGTATACAATCGCCACAAATGACTGTGTCCACTTTCGTCAGAACGAACGTCTAACAAAATTTGTGTGTCTGCGAAAAACCTATCGCCTTAACATTTTTGTTATATCAACTAACTCTCTGTTTATTATTTTACGTTGTCTTTCGTTTATAAGTACGTTTGGTCGTTTAATAAACACTGTTAAGCGCGCGTACATCATTACCTCAGGATATGCGAACAAAAAGTTCAGTTTTCGAACGAAAAGAAACCATTTCTGACACGGACTGTTCATTTAAATTACGTAACGCCATAAACTATGTTATCAACTGAGCCTATTTCTTTTAAGGATGAAATTATACTGGTTCTCACAAACAGTGTTGATCGTAGCAATGATATTTATGATATAATCCGAGGTATTCGATGTGTTCGTTGCTATAGAGTAGCCGTTAATATGTATATATAATACACTACCTATGAAAGCCAGATAAGTAGACTCACAGCTGTAGGCTGATTTAAAATCTTGCACCTCTCTTTTAAGGAAGTGTCGCGTATTCGGTATTCGGCCTAATAATATGGTATCCCGTATTCAGCTGAGAATAGTTGTTACTTTTAACCTATTTTTTGAAATTCTTATTTATCAACTCTCTAAAACTATGGCAAATAGGGAACGATGAAAGTAAAAAAGTCTGTGCTGAGAAAATAGTTATTAAACACATGATTGTTGAAAACTGACAATGTATGCAAACCACGCAAAACGTGTATGAGTCAATAAAAGCCTAGAATAGTTTGTTAAAGCAAGGTAGGTAATCAAGGTAAACTAAGCCTGCATCAAACTTCATGATCAACCACAACCAAATCCGGAAAAGACAGATACGCGTTTTGCTACCATACATAATGGCCCTGTTGTGAATGCCCCTCTCAGTTTGTCAGGGCTCATTTGCTCTGCCTGCAATATGACTATGCTGATACTGACGTTCTTAAATTACACGAGCAATACTGGTAAAAGAATAGGCTCTATTCTAAACAATGCAACAAGAAAGCAAAAACATAGTTACTCGCCACAATTGACCGCTCCTCGCTCGATGCTCGTTGTTCAATACTTGAACAAATAAATTTCGAATAACTACATGCATAATTCATATATTTTTTCAATACCCAATTGTTAATTCGGCAGATACACTGTGTATACTGCATAGAAAATAAATGTAATACTATTATTATTGTTGTGGACGTTGAATGTTGATATTATTGTTGTTGCCAGTCTACAAATATACAGTCGCGGCCAAAAATAAGTGCTATCGAAAACGATCGAAATTTCATTAAATCAAAAATAAACGAAATTTTACAATTTTTAAATTTATCTAACTGCGGCCAAAATCGAAATCAATCGAAATTTCGTTTAATTGAAATCGATCGATTATTTTGCACTTAATTCTGGCCGTGACTGTATATCTATTAAAACTGAATAGCATATTCATAATATAATATAATATTTGTGTAAAATTGACAGTATTAATATTGAAAATAATTTCAACTTTAGTATCCGCACGATTCTCGTCTTTTATTCGCTCGCTCTGGTGGCTCGATCTTCGCTCGCTCGAAAAACGACAGTCATTTCTCCCGAACATTGTACAACATAACACACTGAATTAAACACAGTGAAAAATAACGTTCATTCAGCTAAATCAAACGCTCACACTTTTTCATTGGTTTTTTCTTTAATATTTTCAACCTAACACACTGGAAACGAAAGCGAAAATTTTAGCCATCGACAAAAGAATTTTGCAAAGATGCTCGTTTTGATGTCTTAGCGGTAGCAATACGGACACGCAAAAATTCCAGAGTTCGAAAATAAATTTACCGTTGTTTCATTTTCTTAGCGGTCTCCAGTTTTGTTATATCAAATTTCCCGCTCTTCTCGTCTGTCTATCAATTTTCCGTTTATGATAACCCTGCACATCCAACAGTCTCTATACATAAATTATTCGGTATTAAGCGAATTTTACTATTATTCGGCACATCCCTACTATCTTCACCTTTGCACATAAGCACCACTCACACAGCACATTAATAACATCTGAAATACCCAGAGAGATCAGTACAGTAAAAGTATGTAATGGAGGTTTCATACAAAAACTATTTCCACGAATGAGCTGGTGAGTTAACTTAGGCCTAGTGTTCATCACTTGCTATGTTTAAATCTAGAATTCAGAGACAAACCGCCAAAACAAAAACAATGCAGCCAATAAAATAAACATTTCAATGCTATGGTTTGTATGAATGAGAAACAAACGGATACACGAAATTGGTCGAACGAAACAATACGCATTGGGGTCCGCGTGTTTACAACCTTTTATTACTCATATGCAATCAAGGGACCATAAGGGAATTATCATAACACAAATTAGTCTTGAGATGTGAGGTGTTTCGCAAATAGTAACTGGCAGGCGAGGGTGAAACGGAGCGAACGTGGTGTCATCAATTGATAATTTTGTGAAATCACCTTGTAACAGACGCTGTGTTTGATGTATATACTACACCAAGAGTGCATTAGAGCAATCTAATGCACTCTTGACTACACTAAAAGCTTTGTAACCCTGAACCTATTGAAAATCCAAAAACTCGTAAACCCAAAGCCAACGAAAACATCTCTAAATGCATGAAATATTCATCCTAGACTCTAGACAACCAGGCCATCATATTTAGTTTACCGAAAAAACTATATACGTAGACCATTCTTGACGTCCTGCAAGCAACAAATAAATAAACAAAAAATGAAAACTCACTACGTTTTGAAAATCGAGTTCGTCGACCGTAAAACCATTGAAATCTCATGAAAAGGTATACTATAGTAGTTCGACACTATATGGCATAACCGTCGTATGCAGCGTGGTTGATAACCTAATAAATGCTCGTTGTAAAACTAGCAACAACAGGCCCAAAATTTTAAAAATGGCTATTTCTGAAAAAGGGTCAACGAGCCACATTATGGTCCCACAAAAAATCGACGAAGTTGTAGATCTCGATGCGCTGATTCTGCAGCTGACCTTTTTCGATACGAAGCCTGTGTTGCGAGATATGGCACTTGGCATCTGTATGGGCAAATTTGGCAAAGAACCAATTTTACAAACCAACTTTTACCATTTTGACTCGGAAGAAGGATCGGAGCTATTCGCGCTCAACTAAAGGGCACATCTTCACCACCATTGCTATCGAATAAAAAATTTATCGAAATCCATCCACCCAACTATGAGTTATGAATGATTGAAGCAGACAAAAAAGATATTTGCACGATTCTCCCCCTAGCGCCCTCAATAGAAACTCCGCTAACATATTATTTCCATTCAGAACAATACAGTGTTCAATAAATCTAAAAGTGGATTTTCGTGGTTCTGTTTATTTCACACTACAGTGGACATATTTATTTTGAAACGGAATTTCGTATATAATCAAGCTTTTTATTTATTGATGTCAGGCCGTGTGCATATATACATTCAGTTTCGGGTATAGTTTGGCACTATTACTGAGTGAATATGGCCTTTTGGTCGTTGAGCCCTTTAGCCATTTCCACTGTTGTGCATCCTGCACAGGAAGTTATGCAGGATGTATATTACTCCATTCGGTTTTCAGTCGATTTGGGCATGGTTGATGGGCGATTCTGAGCTGTTGGCCGTGAGAAAACAGAAAAATAATGTCTTTTTATACGGCCGTGATGGTGTCAAACATTTGAAGAGTTGAGCGGAAATTAATGCAATATTTTAATGGTTCAATGCATTAAAAAGAATTCAATAAACCTAAAACTGGAATTTTGCTATTTTTAAAAGGTATAATCTGGAAACGGAATTTCGCATTTATCCAAACAGTTTGTTCTCTCTGTCGGTAAACAGGCAGTTGCACAGGAGCTATATTATGCATTCTGTTTCAGGTTAACTCGCACAATCTCGCTGGACGAATGCGGGCATTTTGGTAATCGAGCTCTTTGGGTAAGTTTAATAAAAAGACCACAACTCCGAGATCAGTTAACGGATTTTGTCAAAAAAATTATTTCTTAGCTGGATAGGCAAGCCTATAGCATGTATATAATATATATTCATTTTACGTTGAACTTTCCATTTCTAAACACAATTTATGCAACCTTTCACTGCCGTTCTTAATTAAAAACCGTTCTCTAGTGAATCAAACTTGACCAAAATCCATCGCAAAACATTTTTACAACTGCCGAAAAGCTACTGGCGCAAGCATCTGGAAGTGGCGACAATATACCTTTGTTCGAACATCGAGTCACTTTGTATTCCCCATCAACTGCCGAACTGCTAACAATAATTACACTAGGACTAGTTGTAAAATGAGCAAGCTCAAGCTGTACCATGGCGGATAGTTCTTTCCGATTTGCACCGGGAACGAAAAAAGCGAAATCTATAGTTGAACGGCAAACGGTAAGACAAGTCGAGACAAATGTTAGGCTCGCGGGGTCGATGCGTTTACCGCTACGGCACCATACGAAGCCTAATCGCATAAGTTCTGGTAAACTAGAGATCCAATTCAACACCGAATCATGTGGCCAAGCGAGCACCATACATCGAAGGCACATTAACGGTTGGGCGTTCATAAAAACGTTCAACGGAATCAAGCGTTCCTTAACACCACTGGCGAACGTACTTTGATCCTCTGTGACCAACGTCAATTTATTAGGCGATATAACTAACCGCCGTAAGTTGTACGAAAATGCGTTGTCCCATTTCATAACACACTGACCGATAACGTGGCTAATGTTCAAAAATGAAAAACGCTCTGGTGTTGGAGCATATATTTGAAGCGACTCTAGCGATAGGGCGACGCTATTGTGCGTTACGAAACGAAAAAACTCAAATGTAAAACATGATTGAGCAGAAACGTTTATAGCGTCCATCGCCTCGCTTACAACGGCTGAAAGATGAAGCTCTAAATGGCGAAGTGGCGCTGTGCTATCGAGCAACATTGCGAAAAGATCATATCCCGAATAGTCCAACGGATACCACGGACCACCGAGAACCAGACGACAGCGATTGGAGTTATTTGTTCGACGAATAAAGCCGCTACAATGAGCCTGAAATCGTGCCTCAATTATATCCTCATAACGATAGACTAGTTCCTGTTGTGACATTACCGATGCTTGAGCTTCAATTAGCCAACGCTCTTTGCATTTCGAAAAGCCC
>JASANE010027475.1:0-35170 GCA_030248225.1 Trileptium ribeirensis
TATCGGCATACATATATACATATATGAATATATATATACATATATACACATATAAACCTATATAAATACACACATACAAGTACACATAATACACACACTAGACATGATGGCGTCCTGAGCGACAGAAAGGTCGCTCAGGATAAATACATACTCAGAACACACCAAAAACAACAACAACACAGCGACAAAGAAGAAAACCGACCAGAAACGTCGGTTAAAGAGAGAGCGAGGACAGCGAGCGAAAGGACAGCGAGGACACGAGGCGGGTGTGGGAAGGGTAGCGGGACAAGGGTAATCCGGTGGGAATTTCGAGGGGCTGGGGCCAAATTTGGTCTCAGGACGGAAAACGGGGTCGATTGGTACCAAACACGAGGGGGAAGGACGTACTAGCGGGCCGGAACCCACTTATGGGTTCTGATGTGTATTAATATGGGGGCGTTTAGCGGGCTCTCCTGCATTAACGGGTGGGCGGAGCGAGACCCGCCGGGTATTTTTGGCAATGTCTCGTCGAGACGAATCCAATGAGGGTGATTCGCCCATTTTAGAGTAGAGCGAAAAATATCGAATTATCGGTGCCCATCAGCAGTTGACAACAGCTTTCTAGGCAACTTCGCGTGGCTGCTGCGGGTCAGCGGGGCTTCGGGCGGAGGTTCACAGCATAGGGCTGGATCCAACTAGTCGCGGTAAACAAAACGAGGGGTCGCATGCGCCAGTTCCGACGTAGGGTATGGCGACGGGAGAGTCGGAAAGTAGGGGTTCGTATTAGTTGCATACTGCAATAGGCTAAGTAAACAAGGCGGTCTTGTCCAAAAGTGGTCCACAGGGCACACACATACATAGATACATGTACATATTTTATATGTGATATGTCCCAACTATATGGAAAGTGACAGTCCGGGTTCCACGTTAACAATCCTACCTAGCGTAAGTAGCGATCGTCTCTACGTATTACAGGCGAAGTTCTGGTGTTGTCCGGGGCGGTTTTGGATGTCCGTTTGCAATTCCCAAAGCGTTTTACCAGCCTACTCTGGTTATTTTCCATACCACGATATTGCAGACTGTGACGGACCTTCGAACGAGCCCGGCATCCGTCGTCCCTTATAGCTGCAAGTGCTACCAAAGTGTGATTTCCTTCTATTCTGGCTTGTTGTTTTCCATAACCATTACCTAGTATATTATTATAACCAAGTAAATTTAATATTTTTGATTTCAGTCTTAACAAACGTGTTTTCCTGAACGTGCAGCCAGGGGCCTCCTATTCCCGGACGGTCGTACCCGTCACCCTATAACACATATTGTCGGCTAGTTGGATTTTCAACCAAGTTCCAGTTTCCATCGGTGTGGGGGTTTCATTTTCAGTCCTACAGGTCGGTTGAGGCAGCTCACTTCGCGTAATTTAGTCGGGTTAAGACACTCGTCCCTGGTGAAATGGCAAGTTACAACAAAATGCCGAACGGTCATTCAACATAAACTGCATTTTACACAAATCGGTTCATCGATGCAAGCAATATGGTTATACAAAGCGATTCATGCATTTTATACAAACAGTTTAGATATTTTATACAAAACAATTTATGCATTTTATACAAAACGGTTTATGTATTTTATACAAAACGGTTTATACATTTTATACAAAACGGTTTATGTATTTTACACAAAACGGTTTAAGCATTTTATACAAAACGGTTTATGTATTTTATACAAAACGGTTTATGTATTTTATACAAAACGGTTTATACATTTTATACAAAACGGTTTATGTATTTTATACAAAATGGTTTATACATTTTATACAAAACGGTTTATGTATTTTATACAAAATGGTTTATACATTTTATACAAAACGGTTTATGTATTTTATACAAAATGGTTTATACATTTTATACAAAACGGTTTATTAACGTCAGTGACGGTCCTTGATGCCGATGATCATGTGTCAGCGCGTCCCGATGCAATTCTGAGCGTGGAAATCCGGCAATGCTCGTGACAGGGCCGAAGCGGCCCTGTTACAATAATAAGCCTTATATAATCTCTGCCGTTGGGTTTCAAAAGAGTTTATTATTTGTTATAACTCATATGTTACTTGTTCATGTATTACACTGTTTTCGGAGTTTTGTTACCTATGCCGGGCGGCATGGGCTTACTAAGGTGGGTGTAGGGGCTGGTGCCTTTTTCACCAATATTTTTATTTTCAATAAAGGCCGTCCCCACGCCGCACTGGTATTCCCTGTCGTCCTGGGCATGGTATATGTTGCGTAATGTAACGCATATATATGTATATATTATATATAATATAAACCTAGCTATGTATTTTCGTAACTTAGATAAAATTAATTATAATATTACTTATTATTACTTGTTTATAAAAGTCCTTTAAATATCCCTACTCTTCCCCAACCTAAATTAAATATGCCCAAATCACCCAAAACACACTTTTCCTTCTCTCTACCCTTTTCCTAAGATATATACCTCATCTACCCTTTTCTTTTATCCAAAACCAAAATTCTACCCAAAATCCATTTTTCTCCAATTTCCCATTTTTCAACTAAAATTCAAACTACCTTCTCTCTCCCAATACTTGACCAATACCCTCCAAAATTCAATATCCTCTTCCCATTACCCCATCTATTAATATATGTAAAATTTCCCTTTCTCCTTCTACTTATTCCCATAAATCTCGCTTTTTCCAAAATCATCATTTTCCCCTTATTCCTCATTTCTTCTAATACCCCTAATTTCCCCAATACACCACCAATAACTACCATCTTTTTATATCCTTTTTCCCCCTACTAACCTAACTCCATATTTACCTTACACCCTTCCTTTTTTCTGTTTTTCTATAAAATTTCATTTTTTTAAATCTTCACTTCTTCCCCATTTTTTCCATTATTCAAATATCTCCTATTTCCCCAAAACCCTACTAACACTTCCCAAATTTTAATATCCTTTACTCCTTATCTCGATTCACATTATATCTACTCCACCCCTTTCTCCTCTTTTTATTTCTTCTAAATTTCTATTTTCGAAAATTTCAACTTTTTCTTCCATTTTTACATTTTTTCAAACCTCTACCATTCCCCTAAAACTTAAGCCATCTTTACCAAATTCCCAAAACAAATACCACCCTTTTAACACACTAAAATGTTACCCTTTAATTCCCCTACATCCCCATACTACCACTTCTCCCCAACCCCAATTATTTTACACTTACTAATATTATTATTATTAATTTTAATAATTAAATTTATTTTCTTCTAGAAAGTTCTGGTGGTTTTAAAATATCATGTGATTAATTATCAGTTATCCTCATTAGTGTGGTGGTAATGGCGTAGAGTGTGGAAGTTTTTTTGGGATGTTGCGGATGGTAATATGTTGTTATGGTATTGGCGACTTAATAATGGTTTTTCCAGTTTTACAGAAAAATGAGATAGCTAGTAAAGAACGACGTATACTAGGTTTCCCTTATCGTCTCCTTGCTGCGCTGGTTGGCGGAAGAGAAGGTTTTTTCTTTCTTGGTTCTGTTAACTGTCTCTTTTCAGATAGTTCAATTTCTGTTTTGTCAGCTCCATGGCTTATCACGAGGGTAGTTAAACACGCCTAGACAACGACAACCTGGTGTAGTTTTTTGTAGAGTAAGGTGTTATCCCCAAAGTGCGTGAGCGTAATGGTTTAGTAGCTCCGAAGTTCGAAGAATGCTTCAACGGTACTACGGTTTCGACGCTTATGTCCTATTGCGTACTTTCTTATGTATGTATTTGTAGCAAATCGTCAAAGGTTCAACGAGATTACTGGAATAGGACTGGTGTTACATCTTTGGTATTATTTACAAAGCATGCTGGGAGCGCTGGTAAAAATAAGAGCTGAACAAGTCAGTTACATGCTAGATAACCAAATCCGTGTAGATCGAGTGCGATCGTTCACGAACGGCTTCAGTGTTTAAATCATGCTCTGTTGCGCTCCGGCATCGTATTAGTATAAATAAACTGTATAACGTGCACGGGTATCGATCGAATTCAAGAGCGTAATAACATAAAACATAATAACACTTGATTCTAGCCGAAACGAATAGGAATTAGTGCAACCAATTAAGTTACCCCTTGGTTTGAAGTGCTACCCTTGGAACACTACCGCTTTACTGGTACGGCAGACCACGTACTCGTGCACTCCAGTGATTGGAAGGACTAAGTATTCGGTGGCCTAAATAAACTAATCGAGTATATACTTTGTGTGTTATAGTGAGCCCTGGGGGTCGGCCGTCGCGTAAGCACGAACAGAACGGCAAAGTAAAGACTGAAAGCTCCGATACGCAGTACTATTTTTGATCACAGTATTAAAATCAGACTACCGTTTCCTAGCTCGTGATGAAAAGCCGGCACCGTTCTTTAGTACCGTATCCTTTAGCACTCGCTGATTTCACTATTGGATTTTGTAATGCCCCGCTGTTGGTATATGAGACTGGAGATGGTGGTCGTTTGAAGCCAACCCCTTACTCGCCCGGTCTGTTCAAGAATAATACCACCAACGCCGCGGACACCAAACGGCTGCCAGACGACGCAGTATTACTACTAATTTATTCGAGTCACACCTTCGCTCTCGTCTGGGTTGTAACTCAGTCGACTCCACGGGGCCGAAATTTTTAAGATATCACTAACCCTAACATGCTATTCTATCGCCCCTACTATTTTTATTACCTATCTTTACTCGATTTTATAAGAAAAAATACTATTACTAAATAAAATAATAATGGGATTAAGGCTACTTATTTGTACCGCTGTCCTTACGTACTCAATTACGTCGCACCTTTCTGCACTCTACTCCATCATAGACCAGACAAAATAATATATACTGCGCATTCTTGACGCTCTAAGAGTCAATAACAAGGTACATCTTCGCGAAACCGGAGACCCAAGTATAGGCTTTTCCTCAATGCAAAGCCGATAAAAGAAGCCGAGAATACGCTTCTTATCACCAGGATTCACTAAAACTAAGCATAAATATTCAACCAGTCGATGCAGTTCTTTGCGTCTATACTATGACAACATTAAATAAGCAAAGCCGACATCAAGTCACAAGCTACAAGATCCTTTCGGACTATCGCAACTAAATTAAAAAACCTAAGCCGGAAATTAGGCACAAAACTAGCGTAACAATACTAGCCTTCGTAGCTAGGTGACCAGGAAATAATCGCAAACCATTATAAAATAGCAATAATAAATCTATAGCTCTAGCGCCGCCAACTCCAAGAACGTGATGCTAAGACTGAACACAAAATAATATTGAACTCTTAACTCTACATAGCTAGTGGGTGAAACTAAAGCGTTTTATGCAAATTAGGTAAGGAAAAAAATAATTTTAGAATTTTGGAATTTTTGAAATTTGGGGGAAACATATAATAAAGACTTTAGTGAAAAACTATATAAATTGGGATTTTAGCCCCGGAAATCCCTTGGTAGCTTACTAGACCCCGACAGAAATATGTCCAAACCCTTTCTAATTGAAATACTTAACCGCCAAATAGCTAGCTGATTAAAAAGAAACGCTAAACAAACTACATACCAAAGACAACCAATTTATTACGGCGATATGCTTGTAGGAGAACCGTGCGGCGTGTTGACATTTGTGCAATCCACGCTATCCAGCACTGTTATATGGCCTCCGCAGTTAAAATGTGCTACCGCTATCAAGTTACTATATCATAAGGTTGAAAGCTGAGAACCACTTAGAGATCATCGAATAAAGCAAGTTTTCGTTATTTTCTTTTCCTAATTTATGGTTATATTATAAAACAAGCGCTGTATAAATCAAGACCGAAAACTGTCCAATCACAACTCGTGAATTAGATTGATGTACAATACAAAAGAAATTCAAAACTCAAAGCTGTTCAAGCCAATATGAAAATTAACCTGAACAGCATAATTTTAAAACATTATATATACATAAATCGTAGTTCACGTTTATTTATGTGCAGCAACTGCACACAATAGGCAGTATGATCACAACAGTTGTACGCGCCTGAACTCGAGTGCAATGGCAATATCAGATGTATTCTTCGTGCAATGGTTATAAGCTCAGCTTCCATTAGTGCAAAAAACATAACCAACGCACGTGTCTATGCATTTGTAATGTCCACTACAATCACGTCGCGCATTCGACGACACTAATGCATTCGCGTGGGTAATGAAATCAGTGGTTGCATTCCAGTGGACAATGGTTATCATTATCGCTCGGGTAAACAGCTTTACGTTTACAAGCTATAGTGCAAGTTTGTATGTGGTTAGCGCAATAGCTTTCACAAATGCTGTCTTTTGTGCATTGGTCTACGTATAAGCGCAAGCAGCGGCATTTGTTGACGTATATGCGTGCTAAGACTCTCAAGGATTTGTTTATACCATTGCTTGCGTATAGTGCAATGGTTATTTTGTTTTCGTAAACTTGACCCAACACAAACTCCGGCACTTATGCGCGGCGATTCCCGGAGGATGTGTGTTGCATTCCCATGAAATCAAGATCCTGGATGTCCATCAAAAAATTATGCTCACCCCACTATTTTAAGATATCGCCACCCGTGTCGGCACTGTATGTTTTTTGCTAAAATTTCTAGAATTTTCCCGGTGCACGAAGTGGGGGAGGACTGGGGATCGATCGCTATGTGAACATGACTTAGAAAGATGGAACTTAACTTGTTAAGGAACACAAACATTAAAAACACGCGTAATGTGAACAGATCATCGTGTATGGTACAGGATAACAGATTTTAATAACTGGAAAGGTACATAATAAATTAGTAATCACACTGTCGCAGGGGTATGGCAACCAACTAAGAAATGTATTATCGCAAACGATGTCTTGAACAACCTGCATTGTTTCACCTGTTGTCACACTGCAAATGTATAAAGAAATTTTTCCAATTCAATTAAGGCACCATTTCGATTCGAGGTAGCCAGAAAGCCTACAGAAATGACAAAGTCGCCACACCAGTATCTAAATTTAAGTTATTTTATATCACAACTACAACTAGCAACAATAATTGTATTCTGTTCACCGGTCAGTCGCGTGTGGCATCAAAGAGTCTTTCGTTGGTTACAATCAAAAATATGTATATACGTAAAAACTACGCCTTTATCGCAAAAAATGAATTATAACGGTATAATATATACGCATGCACATATGCATATTATTCAACCTTGTGTATATATGTATAGCTATGAATATATAGATGTATATATAAGTATAAATATATTCATATATGTCAATATATAACTGTATATATATGTTATATAAATTTCATTTTATACATGCGCATATATGTGTATACATTTTTCCTATATCCAATTAACCATGCTAAACGCTTTAATAACAGTCAGAGAAAAGCGACGGTTCTAATGATTTTCCAACCTCAGATAGTATAGCTTCTATTTTCGATGTTGGTGACAATTCTATTTTACCGCATCAGGTTAACAACTAATCGTTTGTAAAATGTGTTGCAATAGCTTAGCAGAGTATTTGTTTTGCAAACTTAAAATTTTCCATCAGATTTCTCTCAATAAATATGCTCATTTTCGCTAAATATCGTAACACGGCGCTTCAATGTTGTGATGTTGCTTGTTCTATATCAGTTGTACCACACGTGGTCAACCATAAACACGACTGCGACAATAATCGCGAAATAATTCCAGACGTATCATCATCGCAGCACACTGTAAGTGAAATAGAATTTCAGTAGTCAACATTTTTGATATATACACATTATAATAGTTCTTGATTAATATCAAAGCTATAGTTACGTGTACATCAAGCAAAAATTTTTTGCAGTGTGTACCTTATATTTCTGTAGCGACGGTTGTGCTGTTTATATCCGATAGCAACTATATGTTGATTTCGATATGTCTATAGAAAATCGTTGTAGGGTTTGTCTAAATTGTATATAACTGAAATATATAGAAATATACATATAAATATATGCGATATATTATATATTAAATATGCATATATAAATAATCTACATACAAATTTAACATCGGTACACAGACGCACTTTTCTGGTATAAAAGTGTGTTTTCACGAAAAAAACAGTAAAGGTAACATGATATCACACACGATTGACCGGCCAGGTGGTTCAAATTTTTACTGATTTTATGGCGTATTGTAAAGTTAAAGAAGTTGGATTTTGATATTTATGTGGGCCTCTTGGTTTATTCGGAGACTCTAAACCCACCTCTAATCGACGTGGCCCCTAAGCTCGAAGTTCAAAATATTTTCAAATAGTACCCTTTACAGTAGTACAGCACCAACGTAAAGGGCCTGAATATGACTAATCTGCGCACATTGACTGCTTTTGAGGTTCAGAATTGAGTTTAACGATCACGATTGAAATTCCCGGAAAGCCAACGATATATTAAAGGTAACACCCGGTTAAGCACACATCAGATCAACATCCTTTATTTCGTCCTCCAATTGCAAAATCCAAGCTTTGAAATAAAAAATGTGAAGCCAGAGCCACCGGAACGAAGGGTATAAGGACCACGCCCCTGGCATGACTTCGCACGAGAAGAGAATTCGAACCTGCCTTGTGTATCATACAGAAAATTAACAATATATTCATTAACAAGTAAACACCTAAAATCAAGGCTATGCAACCCTCGTGGCACAAAAACATATGAATGATTTGTCTTTGCATGGCCAGCAGGGGCGGACCCAGGGGGGGATAGGGGGATATATCCCCCCACCAGAATTTTTTGGAAAAATTTTTAATTCCAATTGCCAATTTTTTTAATTGCCAATTTGTTAAAGTGAGTTCAAGCACTATTGCCTTGTTAAAATAGTGAAATAGCCGAAGGGCGGTAAAAGTAACATTGTAAAAAAATATCTAGACAAGAAAGTGTTAACTAGAGCTGCTAATGGCCATGTTACGCATGTTAATTATACATTTTCAATACTGTGTTTCATCACGATCGCACTCATAAGTTAATGTAGGCTTTATTGCACATGTGAATATATACTACATTATTTTTGTTTTATGTTATTTTTAATAAAAATGTATATATACATTTTATTTTAAGGGAAAAATTGATTATGTGAGTTCATAGGCAATATATCGTCAATTGTCAATATGATGCAATTACAAGTCTGGAGTCAACCAAACACATATTTCAAACATCAAAAATTTTTGGTATCCCCCCCACCAGAAAATCCTGGGTCCGCCACTGATGGCCAGAGTAATTCTGCAGTGACTGGTGCGCTCAAACGCGCATTGTATAAGAAATATAGCTTTGCCCCTGCCATGTAGCTTTATTTCATAGTGTTCGTGACTACATACAGTTGCAGGATTCAATACGGTGGTGATGTTTGTGATTTTTGTAAACAATGCTGTATAGTGCAATAAATATAGCAGCTGCACTCGTGTACAAAAACACATTAGCGATTGCACGATGAGCAAGCAATGGTATAAACAAAACCTCTATATTTTTGCATATGTGTCAACTAATGCCGCTGCTTACACTTATATTTTAACCAATGTGCACGAAAGAGTGCATTTGTGAAAACCATTGCACTGCAATGTGTAAATGTAAAGCTCATTACCCGAGCGAAAATGGTAACCATTTCAAGCTAGAATGCAACCGATGATTTCATCGCCCACGCCAATGCAATAATATCGTCGAATGCATGGCGTGATTGCAATAGACATTGCAAATGCACAGGCACGGTTATGGTTTTTGCACTCACGGAGCTGAGGTTATAACTAATTCACGAAGGATGCATCTGATATTTCCATTGCACTCGAGTTCAGGTGCTTGCAATTGCTGTGACCATACTGCCTTGGTGTGCAGTTGCTGCACACAAATAAATGGGGCGATTATGTTAAGTTGTGTGCAAAATTACTCCGGGTTGTGCAACAGTCTCATGAGGCGCATACTGTTTCCGCATGTAGCTTTGCTAGACACAGCGGACAACTAGAGAAGTCTTATGTGACTGCGAGGTTTTGTATGAACAGTCTGCCCTGACTATAAATTTTGTCCCATAGAGTCTCCCCTGACTATAGCTAAAACGTCGCGCCAAAATTTGAATTTCTTGCCTTGGCGTCTCTCAAGAATTGTATTTGTCCAAAATTTGAATCTTTCCACAGTGTAGCGCTTTTTTAAATTTCGGAGAGCTACATACGGCTGCGTCGAAAAACGTAAAGCTAACTCGTGATTTAGCAATATCCATTGAGTCTACTTTGATAGTCGGACAACACTAAGTCAGGCTGCACCCAATTTATCGCGAACGGGTCAAAACGTGAACGCCGCATAATAAGAATAGTAGTGTTATAGTGCATTGGGCGAATCTAGTCCAATTTTGGTGGCCATAATAAAACCACACAGCCATCTGGGACAGTCTTTTGCGCCACATAGATTGAATCTAATAAATCATGTTGCAAATTGTTATGCTCATTTGTGTCTGTTCGGAACTGTTGAAATCGATCAATTATATACGGTATCTGGTCATCCCGATATCTTCGGTTATAAACGATGTTAGTATTGTTCACCCAACAGTCAATTTGTTATCGCAAATTATGCATCGCTTTAAGATAACTTTTGACTTCCTTTTGTTGTTGGTGACCGATAGTACGAGATGGATCTTTTCCATCGATCGGACTTCGATTTGTCGCCAATCCACCGGTTGTGCCTGGAATTATGGTAATCGTTCCATTCCAGGGATTAGCCGGCGGTTGTAATCATGATTTTATTCTTAAATTGCACCCGGAAATCCAAAATATAGGACCAATACAATCAGGACGCATGCGATTATCCAAACCATTGGCGTAATTGAGTTTCGACCAGTCGCAGCGCAATTATTAATGTGCCTGCGCGTTGCCGATGATCAAAGATTTCGTCGCTTTTGAGCACGCCAAGTACGTATGGAGCTTATTGCTTAGCAACCAGTTTAAACACTTTGCGTCGTACCAGAGTATTTAATCTTGGCGATATGGTTGCATCGTGAAGTATTTGATTTCCGAATAGAGTCGATCCGATTCGATTAATTCTTGCGGCTCTGTGATATCCGCGAGTCGGAAAATCTCCAATTCGAATGGCGCTGTGATCACAGTTGGTGCGCGTTGATTCAGTTGTTGTCGTGATATAAGAAGCTGACGAACTTGCGGACGGTTGATCCTCCACCCTTTGTGGAAGTATTTTTTGTGTACAATGCCGATGTCGTGGTATAGGTGGTGCTGGTTCTGATTCTTCTTCGTTGCGTCGGTTGTTGCACCGATAGCTGTGAACTTTTTAGCTCGGTGGCGATTAAGTTACGGTATCAAGTTCGTGACGCTCTTTATAATTCCGATCCAGATCCAGTGCTTGATCCTGACCCTATACGTGATTGTGCTATACCTGAACTAGATTCGTTTATCCATTCAGAGGCCTTATATTCCACCGGCTTTGATGTCACCGATTTAGTTTCCACCGGTTGTTTTGGTTTTACAATTTTATCATCATTTTCATTCGGTGTTGCCGGTGGCGTAACCATCGCCATTTTTGTCGGTTGTACTTCTAGCTGTTCTGGCTGATCATGCAGCACTGGTTTAACAGCCCAATTCAGACGCTGTATCGTATGACCAGTCATTGTACTCCACGACGTTCTTTGTTGTTCCTCCGGGTTTGGTTGTTTTTGAATCCGTTCGTTTTCCAACAGATTGTTTTTTATTTATGAGCTCGTTTCATCACAGTGTCATTTGGTGGCACATTTGTTTCGATTTTACTTATTCCAGAGACTCAATTTCCACTAGTTCTGGCTAAGTTACCGAACTTATTTGTTCTTTTTCCATATTTGGCATCGTTTGTGTTTTATTATATTTTTCCTCAGGTTTCTGCAGCAGTAGTGTAACTCCCCACGCCAGAGCCTATATCCTTGAGACTTTGTACTTTATTAGTAGTACTATTATTTTAAGTTTCCATTTGCTGTTCTTGGTTCGTGACCAATTGTGCCATTTTGACTGCCTGGTCTGAAACTACGATACTTGTATCCTCGAGGGCTGAGATACTTGTATATTTGGCACCTCAGACCCTAACTATACCTCAATGGCTAATTTTCTAAATCCTCTAATATTTTTTAATTCTTGTACAATTTCGCGCCTTTCCAGCGGGTTCAATTTTGGTAATCTCATCAATTTTCGATAATTCGATTCTGATAACATTTGCGTCGGTAATCGAGATGACTGTGATGTTGGCGGTATTGTTTGTGGCTGCGATTAATTATATGTCACACAAGGAGCATATGGAGCATAAGGTTGTAGGTATTGCGCCGGTAGATAGTGCCACGTTGCATTGTAAACATGCGCATATGGTCCATATGACAATGCACACGGTTGTGGCGTTTGCATTACTTGGTGTTAGAGTTGCATCCGGGTCTTGGTGTTAGCTTTCAAAAATTCCGGGTCCGGTTATTTTATTCCGCAAGATCCGAGTACGGATACTACCAAAAATACACGGACCGCTAGTCTAGAATGTCTGGGACGAGCCCGACATATGACCGAATGTCATAGTTCTCTTGTAACATCTTTACTTGTCGATCAGCTCCATAACAACGATTTTCTGATGAATCTGTTATTGCTCATAATTCCTATAAGCTGGTCTAAATCCTGCAATTTACCGCGTGCGATTATTCTGCCAAATTCAATGGCGGATTTTAAATCAAAACATCAGCTTTTAGAATGCTAGATTTAATATCCGGTGTCATGTTATTGTGACAGGACATATACATCACTCGAGTCATACCTGTTTATGGATCAACATGGTGAACCAACCCTGCTTATTTCAAAGATGTGTTAACTAATTTTACTGCGTGTTGTAGTGTATCTGGTTTGCTTCATGTGTATGATTGTATTTATAGTCTTTGTTTTTGTTTACAGAAAGTATGATAGTTTAAGCGTGTTGCCAGGTGTAATGTGTGCATACTATTTGGTACAATATTTATTTATTTTGATGATGTATAAGATGTGTGAGTTACGTTCAATGAAAAAGTTGTATGTTGTTGGCGTAGTAGATATTATATTGTAATGTAATTCTTACACGGCACATGCTGCCTGTAAGTTGTTAGGACAAAATGTGATGCGTATAATGTAGTGTTGTAAGTTATTTGAAATCTGATGTAAAATATTGGGTGTATACAGCTTTATCTCTTAGCGAAAGGGGACAGGATGGATCACCCCAGTATAATTGGGTTTTCACATCAGTCTATTTTGGACATAGCCTAGTCTTCAAAACTGAATTTGGCACTTTTCGATCCAGAAGTTAAGAAATTATGGGGGCATACCACATGTCAGGTTTTACATGCCAAACAATTAAATTGTTAAAATTTATGAAAATTTTGGAGTGTGCCTAAGACCGTGGAAGTGGTAAAAATTAAGTGAGTTTTAAAGAATATTTTGTGTGTTATGGCCTGTTGTGTTGTCGTTTATATGTTGTGCGGATTAGTAATGAGTGCCTTATGTATTGACACCTAATTAGCGGATATGTGTGTATATATGTGCTGAATCCGCGTCTAAATTTTGGAAAAATATTTTGAGTTAACAATTCCGCAAATTTCATAAAAAAGTCTTTCTCTAAAACAATACTTAAAACCTCGGTTAAGAAGCGGATTTGGAAATTCCAAGAACTTGTGGCTTCTCTGGCAACGATTATATTAAATTCGTAGGAGTTAGAGAAGTTTCAGAACTCGGTTTAATTTCGTTCCTGGGAATTGGGGCGAGAAAAGTTTATTTAAATCCTTGCGCAGCGAGTTAAGCAATTCAGTTCCAATAGGTGATCAAGCAACAGTTAAGAACTCGAACTCAGCCTCCTACGGAATTCGTTGAAGCTTATGGTAGTCACATCGAACTTCTCGTGCGCAAGGCTTACCCCCAATTAGACTCACATAGTCGGGAATGTGTCGCTGTCGGTAATTTATTAATCGGTTTGAAAGGCAGAATTAAGAGATCCGTTATGACCTCAGACCCGACTACCTTTCAGGCGGCTATTTCCCGTGCCTGTGAACAAGAATGCTATAAAAGGTAGAATAGGAATTGGGAAACCTCCGACTCAAAATATGTGGCAATTGTGACGGATGCTCGTAAGCTTAGTAACAACGACGCTACTGAGCGAAAGATGCATGACATTCTTAAGTTGAACAAAGAATTGATACAGGTCGTCATAGCACCAAAGGATAGGGTAGATCGTCGAGAGTACAGAAATAGTATTTCCTCCGAAAGAAATCGAAACCGTATGACCAACGACGGTCACAAAGTATGTGATTTTTGTAGTCGCCCTGGTCATATCAAGTTTAGCTGCCCAGATACGCGACAAAATTATTCTAGATATGTCCTGAACCCATCAAGCTCCTCATGGGCTCCTAATCGCACGCCGCAACCATTTTGGCAGAATAATCGCACGCGGTAAATTGCAGGATTTAGACCAGCTTATAGGAATTATGAGCAATAACAGATTCATCAGAAAATCGTTGTTATGGAGCTGATCGACAAGTAAAGATGTTACAAGAGAACTATGACATTCGGTCATATGTCGGGCTCGTCCCAGACCCAGTCAGAATGCCAGAGACTGATTGGTGAGCAGAAATCCAAAGACTTCGGGAACAAAATGAGAGATTAGCTAACCGTATAATAGACCGAGGCGATGGAAGTAATACTACCCCCTCTGCCATGATGTGTTGTTTGCAAACTGAACTGGAAACAGAAGTGGATAATGAGTTCAGTTACAGTGATGACTTACTGGGAAAATTTAACAGAGATGTTACCAAAAACCGGCATGGTTTACTTTGAAACGGACGAGTATTACAGCAGCAATGAAGAGAGGATCCCGGAATTAACAAAGGTAGTGTTCGAAAGATTGCATTTAGGGAATATTCTGTCAGCGTTCATATATTACGAACAAAGTTTGTTTTTAACTGGTGAAAAGCTACTGTCGCCTATATGCAAGTCAGTTAATTCGTGGTTATATTTCAGAAACATGGGAAGTGAGAATAGTCATCATTGGGAGTATTTCGACAACCGGTTCGATGTTTTGGGCGCGGAGCGCAAGGGTCAGCGCGGGAATGATGCCCCGAGGTTCACTGCATATCTACGAAGGAAACCGCTGCGGGCCCCGGAAAAGCATAGAGTAGTGGTGGAGGCAGCTGAAACGCCTAAGCGTATCTAGGTGTCCCTGGTACAGGAGAAATGTCGCATGGGCATGGTTAATATGTGTCTTCTGCAGGTTGACACACTCATGCCGATTGATGCGCCGGAGATACGATCTCGAAAACGGTGTAGTGTGGTAGTTGCGGCGCAGGCGTTGCGAGGCTAGGTGACCACCTACAATAGTTCGGCCGACTACAACGTCTGATTGATACATGTTGGTCGCGCCAGTTCGGTCGGGATTACCGAAATTTACGAAATGCCCCGCCACCTGATTCTTGCAAATACCCCACCACTATGTTTTAAGGTGGAAATGGCAACTGTATGCCACCACAGGAACAAACGACGTAGGGGTCGTTTACACACAGCTTATTGCAGCGCCTGGTGAACTTGGAGGTACTCATGCTGGTCATTGGGTCTTTTGTTTATACGTTACATACAGAACTGACGGTGGCATGATGTATGGAGTGGCGGAAACGCTGGTAGCCCGGTACCAGTTCGAAAACTTTAGTAAAACACGACCGCGTCATGTGACTTTCGGTAAGCTGCTGGCGGATGAAGACGTCAAGCATCTACAGGAACGGCAGCGCTTACCACCTGACTACCCCTGGTTGACATGTTATGGTACGGATGTTGTTGCGTTGGTGGACTACTGGCTTGACGATGACATTAATATTCCTCAAGCGGGCTATTGCCGGACCTGCGGCCACGAGTGGTATCATCTGCCACATTTCCGCAAGTCACAGAGGGAAGCTGCGGCTTTGGTAGCAAATTCTACCCATTGTTCAAAGCTCTCCCGGGAGCAGATATTGGGACGGGATCGAATACTCGCTGTGCCGCTGAGTAAAGTGAGTTTGATAAAAAACGGTCGAACAGCGATCCAGCAGGACATATAAAAGAGAACGGCATGGCTGTTCTTTAGAGGATGTGTACATTATGTATGTATGAAAGTTTCGGCAGAATTTCAGGGAATTTCAGCGAAAAACTGTGCATCAGAAACAACCGCTGTTTGCGTACTTTGGAGGTGTATGCGAACTTTCAAATTAATGGCTGTGTGATTTACAAATTTTTAGTAAGAATTTTAATTGTATAGAGCAATATTACATGTGGTGTCATTGTTGTTATGCACGAGATTTGAAAACGGCCAAAATGGTATTATTAGAACCGTCCCCCAAGAATGCAAAAACCATTTACTCATCAGTCTCATATGTAATCGAGAAAGTTGGTACGGTTTGAGAATAGCATATGCAATAATGTTCTACTGTGACCTAGGGAAATTTACAAGCAACGATTATCTTAAGCGACAGATTTTGTGGGCAAAAGACATGCATTTAGTGGAAGCAAGTAGGATTAAGGTGTGTGGATGCGATTATAGTTTAAATGACATAGATGTAAATGCTGTGTCGGCTCATACTGGACAAAATATGCAAGGGAAAATTTTGATGAAAGTTTAGTTTTATCGTAATAATATCGATGCCTATGAACGTAAATATTTCAAATTACAATCGACAAAGTTCGAAACTGGTAACTATTGTGTATATCTGGCTGGTAACGCTATAACCGGACAAAATATACGCAGGATTTCTTTAATTTTGGGCAATCTGTACGATGAGATGTCGGTGAAGGTTTTGTGTCATACGGGAGGTAATATATCGTTGACAAAGTTTCAGACAGCTGCCCGATTACAGAATTTCGAAACAATGTGAACACAATGGACGACGGCACAAGAGGCAAGGACGATCAGTAGACAGGGCTTTGAAATTCCTGGTATATTGGACATCAGAATACGCATTGGGTTAGAGTGGTATGAAAAAAATGCGTATGTAAATAAAGGCATTCCTTATGATATAATATCAGGCGTAGATTTTATGATAAGGTATAACTGTGTGTTAAATATCGCACTAGGAGAGTGCATATTGGGTAAAAATAAGATTATGTGGGAAACCAGAAATTCTACGGAAAAATTAGTCTCCAACGTGACTGCAGGTTCCGGGGAGGAAAATCGAGGAAAGTCTGACGATTTAATAGAACCATCAAATACATTTTTCGAAACAAAAATTAGTATACCTAGCCTGAAGTTGCCCCAATCTGATCTGACAGAAGCCCAGCAGCGTCTTTTAATTAGATTTTTAAACACCCGAATTAAAGTGTTTTCATTTTTCAATTATGACTTGAGCCGGATATAATTCGGAAAACATTCTATTAACTGTGAGAATAGTCCCCCGGCATACCAACGGCCTTATAGAGTTTCTCAAACAGCCAAAGAATATATTAAAAACCAATTTGAAGATGTGCAAAAATATGGCATTGTAAGATCTTCTGCCTCACCTTTTGCGGCACCAATTGTGGTAACCTGTAAGAAAGCTGGGAAAAATCGATCATGTGTTGACTATAAAAAGCTGAATGCCGTAGCACAGAGAGGTGTGTTCCCTATCCCCAGAATCGATGACTGTTTGGGCAAACTGAATGGTACTAAATTATTCTCCAGTTTTGATTTAACACGTGGTTATTGGCTAACTGAATTGGAGGAAGAAGGCAAAGAAAAGTCGGCCTTTATTTCCGACAATGGGTTATTCGAATTTAACGTTATACCATTTGGCTTGAAGTGTGCTCCGAGTTCCTTCAAATAGAGCCATAAAGTTTTTGTTAGTTGGACTTGAGGACCGCGCCCTGTCCTATATAGATGATATTCTAATATTTTCCCCAACATTTGGAAAGCACATTCAGGACTTATTCTACGTTTTTGACCGATTATATGAAGACAACATAAAGTTAAAGCCAAAAAATGTTGTTTTTGGAAAACAAATAGGATTTTTGGGATACGTGGTTTCTAAGGAATTCCCAGTCCCAAAAACTGTAAAGCAGGTTAGAGGATCTTAGGCTTGACATCTTACTATCGGAAACTTGTAACGGATTTTGTAGAAAAAGCATCTTCAATAAGTCTACTTCTAAAAAAGTAGTGTTTGCATGCACGCCCTAGTGCCAAAACTCGTTCGATATTTGGAAAAAGCCTTAACCAACTATTCTATTTTAAAAAAGTCCGGATTTTAGCAAAAAATTTATTATTATTACGGACGCTAGCAATAAAGGTTTGGGAGCCGTGCTGTTACAAGAAGAAAACGGATTGAAACATGTAGTGGCATATGCCTCCCGAACTTTAGCACTTGCTGAGAAGAGTTACGCAATTGCGGAAAAAGAAAGTTTGGCGGTTGTGTGGGCAGTTAAATACTTTAGACATTTTATGTTGGGAAGAAAATTTATAATAATTACAGACCATTCAGTATTAAAGTGTTTGATGAATATCCGCGAGGACAACGGAAGATTGTTGAGATGGTCTTTACTTCTTGCAGAGTTGTAGTTTGAAGTCGAACATAGACCGGGCAAAGCGAACGGAAACAGTGACGCCCTATCAAGGTATCCCGTGCAAACAAGCACGCAAGAGGAAATCGTGGAACAAGATCAGATGACTTTTCCTACCTCAACCGAAGTTGCTAACTGTATTGTTTCTGGAGTTTCGGATCAAGTGATTACTAGGTCAGATCATGATATGCCATATGATGACGATGGTAATGCCATGTTTTGTGTCCGTTATCGCAATATGCGCAATCTTCAAATGGCAGAAAGCCGTTTACGATTAATATTTGAAAAGATCTGGTGAGAAAGAAGATGTTCAGAGGTATGTCAACTACGTCGTTTTAAATGGAGTGTGAAATCATATTTGGACTGAAAAGAGAACTAATCGAAGGGCAAGAACTTGTTATCAGGTGGTCATCCCAAAAATTTTGCGAATAGAAGTGATGGAAGCACTTCATGACGATCTCTTGGGGAAGGCACATCGGCTTCGATCCAACGTTTGCAAAAATAAGGGAGCGTTTCTATTGGGATACTATGTATCACGATATGAAGCAATTTTGCATGTCTTGTGTTCCCTATTGAACCAAAAATAGGTTCCGATAAAAAGACTAAGGCAATATTCCATTCTTTACCAATTTGAAGAAGGCCTTATGACATTTTGGCAGTAGATTGTGGGGGTCCTCTAAAGCTAACAGAAAATGGCAATAAACATGTAGTCATTTTTACGGAATATCTAACAAAGTGGGCTGAGGCTTTTGACGTCCCTAATATCACCAGCGACACCATTGTAAAACTAATCGTGGAAAACATATTTTGCAGATTCGGAGCACCTTGTAAGCTACTATCTGATAGGGGTGCCAATTTTATGAGCGAATTGGTTCGCTGGATATGTCCCTACACAGACACGAGAAAATTAAACACATCTCGTTACAAGCCTTCTACGGATTCTACGATCAGTGTGAACGAGTAAATAAACCTTGATAATTATGTTGTCGTAATATGGCAACACTGGTCATTCAGACTGGGACAAATACATAAAGTTTGTGCTGTTATCGTACCGAACATCTGTACACGAATCCAGTAAAGAAACACCATTTTTCTGTTATATGGAAAGCATCCTTGCTTCGGTATCAAAATTAGTTTAGGATCGCATAGCGCAGCACAAGTTGATTTGCTAAACGGTTACAGACGGGATCTCGTTAACGGTTTTGAGATTGCACGACAACTAGTTATCGAAAACTCACGAAGCGCTCAGGAAAAGCAACACAAATACTACAAAAAATTAGCAAATGAGATTACACTAAGTGTAGGACAGACAGTGTGGTACTACAGTCCCGCTGTCAAGAAAGGTAGGGTAGCTAAGCTTTGTCATTTGGTGGCACAGACCTAATAGAGTCATAGAGTTCACCAGATGCTTATGGATAAAATTGTAAGGGATCGAAGCCAGATGAAATTGTGCATGTAAATTCCTGTAAACTGTGTTACGGAAAGGAACCACCTACTTGGTCCATTACGTAGGCGTCGGTGAGGCCAATTTAGGCGACACTGTCCCAAATCGTTTCGTGGTAACAGAAAATTTCCCATGCCAAGTAATGACGTAACAAACAAAATTGTAGAGAAATCAGGGAAGAATTTGGAGTGCGGTGTGCCGACGTTTGGAATTCATTCAAAGAGTGTTGCGTGTGAGCAAGATGACAGTCAATCCACCGAAACGAACGATATTTCAAGGTATTCCGAGCAAGACTGCGTAAACTGTGATGGACCGACAAGCGAAAGCTATTATAAACCGGATAAAGTGGGGCAACGTGCATGGAGAACAGAGTAGGAAGGCTGCCTACGGAAAAAGTAAAATACCAATTAGGTGGAAAGGAATAGCAACAGATAAGTTTTTTGTATATAGTGTTGGAAAGAGACAAGCCAAAATTGGGTCATTAAAATCAATAAGAAATTCTCAATGTTGTTTCAAGAAGAGGACATTCTTGGTAATGCTCAAGATTTTATTGAACATCACATAGTGGTACTCATTAATTTAAGCGTTTGGGAACCATTGTTTTCACCGTTTTGTTTCAATATAAAAAGAAAATCAGGAGGGGCAAAATATATCCGCTATAGATTTCCTGTTAAATCAGTATTGGACAATGACTATTGACATGACCCAATTTTTCGGGTCACTTATGAGAAAGCCAAAACCCGATTGGAACAATTAGTCACCAACTTAAAACTTTTTACTGGACGGGGTCCTTTAAGGCTAGACACCGACGTAAGCGAGGTATTTAAGAGGGTTAGCATGTTTTGTTGAATCCATATTTGGAATTTGGACTCAGAGGCAGATGCAGGTAAAGTTAACAGGCTCTTCACGTTTTAAATTCTAGAGTATCTGGTGTAGGAACGGAGGTTGCAGAAATAAACGGGCATTTGGTTTCCCTCTCAAAGTTAACGCAACACGGCTTTAAGAACGAAGATCAAAGCATAAATGTTATGTCAGATATGATAGAAAAATTGGCCGAAGTGCAGATCAATTTCCGAAATGCTGTTGTTGAAATTGTTTATGCTATCAACAAGACCGAGCAGTTAGGTTACATCCAATTAAATTTCAGCGTTGATCTTAGGTGGACGATCAGCTTTCTTCAATGGAATGAGCAAATTGAAGGAATATATACCTTATCTAATTCGAAATTCAAATTAGAAAATGGTTTTATTTCTCCAGGAATAGTGCCTCCTCTGAGACTACTTAAATCCCTTGAGGCTCTGAAAAGTCATGTTTCTCAAATAGAGCTAAATTTAATGTATGATTTCAAAAATATTAGCATGTATTATCGGGTACCGATAGTGAAATCAGTTTATTCTAGCGAAAGTTCTTTAATAATTGCTATAAAAATTTCTATCTGACGTGTTAATATGAAATTTTAATTATGGGGAATAACTTATGGCAAATGCGCGTGAATAAAGGAGTTTACATGCAGATTAACTATACGGTGATATTATCGAAGTCAATAAAGGCAGTAATCAGTTTTTTCTACTTAAACGAAATTAACTTAGGAATTGTGTTGGATCAAAATTTGTACGATGCCCTAGTGTATTACTACAGTACCAATATCGGAAGCGACATGTGAGGCTAGTCTTTTTATAAATATAAATCCATAAAACATGTAGGAAGTAGTATTAATTTTTAACGTGCACAATAGTAGACATGGTAACAGTGAAAATGCTTCATGCTTCAAAATTTTGAAAATATTTTCTTCTCGACCGTAGTTCGCAAAGCACGACATCGTCAAAGACGGCGGAAGTGGTGAAAATGCTACAGGGCGAGACAAAACCGCGTGTACAAGAATCATAGCCGCGTCTACGTTGCTTATCACAGCGGGCAGGGAATAACCGGAGCCGAAATTTACCGGAACCGGAGCCAGCAACCGGACCTTCCTTTCAAACCGCATGCACAACCGGAACTTTGTCTTCTAAACTTATATATAGTAAAACGGATGAAGGAAGAAATGAAGGTACAGATGATTTAAAATGTAGTAAAATAACTTTTACATTAAAATTAATGTATTGCGATATTTAATATCTCTGGAATTTTCGAGAGACTGAGGAAACTAATAACGATTATTTACCGATCAATATATCGTTTTTAGACACCCAGAACAAATAAATGCCTTTCATTATACTTTCGTCTTGCGTAAATTGCGTCAAACTGAATGTGCTACTAACTCATTAAGAGTACACTAAACACTTTCGCTCTATCTTCAACCACTTCACCCCTTTTACTGGACATACGTTTGCTACTTGGTATTTCGTAAGAAATTTCAAATTATTAGTTTATATGGTTCTAAAACAATATAAAAAAGGTATACAATAATTTTCTGGTCAGTAGTCAGAGACAATATTTAGGCTAGTGTTGATTAATCAGTGCCCCTCAACTAGATGACGATGATAAAAACATTTAAACCGTGGTTCCGATCCTATGTTCAACTAGAGAATTGACTTCGAGTTCGGCTTTTCCCTTTTAGAACTCGTCGCGATAAAAAATATAGCTAGATACCGTTTACGGCATTCATCACTCTTTGTGGTATCTAACTGCACGTCGGTTGGCAACTCAACCGAATCCATGTGTTCCGATTGAGACAAACCACTTGTTTACGGAAGCGTTGAACATCTGTTCAACGTTGCTCCCTTCACACTTCGGCAAAATCTGAATCCTATGTGGCGCTGAAGGGTGCGTGCCTGATGTCCTTTTCCCCACGCCAGGGTTCGCGATATTGTTCGGATATCTTGACATCTGTGTATTCGGCCGACCACGGACTTTATCCGTAACTGGACACTTGAAAATATTAACTGTTCCCCATATATTCAACAGTTTTTTTAATTTTGGGGTAGCTCATCTTTGCATGCCCAAATCGGGATCGCTTTTGATCCGATTGTTACTTTCCAACTTGCGTAATCTAAGATTATGCCATAAATTCGTAAAAAGCCATTGCTGAAAATTGCAATTGAACCGTAATACTTCAAAGCTATCCCTAATTTTTGGAACTGTGTTCTCAACTTTTGCCTAAACATAGAATTATATAGCGGCTTCTTCACAAAGCATGCCGTTAAAAGTCATGGTTTTAGTTGTGTCGCCAGAAGGAGCAAATGTTCGAAATGCGTTTTGATAAATGGCATAATAACCATATTAACATTCAAAACCTAATAACAATATTATATAATAACAACTGCTATTTTTTCTCTTCTTGAAATGGGGGGGGGCTTTGACGTGGAAGTATGACTCTACGTCTGCTATCGGTACTTTAAATGTGGACGGCACTCGTCACCGAAGGTTGTGTGGTCGAAGGCGTGGTCAGTAGTATACCAGTGGAAAAGCAAGTGTTGACACGCGTCCTTTTTAGCGTAACTCGCATCTTGCGCGGCTGCGTGACTATAATTATGCACTCGTGTTTCACAGTATTCGGCATCAAAAGCATGAGACAAAAATGTTTATTTTTCTTAAAACAATCAAAATGTGCGACACACCAATCAGGACGCAATTCTTTCTGGTTTGCGTTTATCTCTGACCACTGATATTTCGCCCCGTTTTTCGTGCTACTCTACTTGTGTCCCTGCGCTTCTGACTGTTTGTCTTCCGTTCTAGTACTTTAGGGTTTAAGTTATTTACTACTTTATTACGTCTCTTGTGAGTTTTCCACGAAGTATCGCGACCGCAGATACCCCATCCTATTTAATTACCTCAACCTAAAACCTTAGATTTAATATTGCTAATACGCTTTATATTATTACCCAAGCAGCGGACCGGAATTCACAGGCGTTATATTGCCACAAACGTGGCGCACGCAGACGATAAGTGGAAGACTAGGTTGTCGCGGACGCCGACACGTTGTTGAAGGTTTTCTCCTCGTTGTCCAACACCCAATCGCAATGCTGACAGGTAACTTTGAGGAATTACTGAAAGAGCTTATAATAGGGTCGTCCTAGCACCACACCCTTCTCTGTCGCCCCGGATTCTCAAGACGTTATCCGTTATTCTACTAATCTCGCTCAAATTCTCACTCCACAGGGCTAAGTCGGGCCAAAATTCATGTATGTTCTAACAAATTATCTTATGCCACACAGGCTTTATTTTATTCTAGGCTTCATTCTTTAAGCCAACACCACCTGTGTTCTTGTCTCGCAACACCATTGCTTTTCCTTTTCAAAACGCAGTATTTGGATATAACTATCGCACCAGGTACTTTTCGTTTCTGTTTTAAATTTTATCTGATCTCAGTTCACCATACAGCATGCACTGTTCTTCAAATTACGATGGCACAGAATCTTTAAATCAGGAAACTATAAACCAAAATAGAAAACGACAGACTTCTCTTGGAGACCGTTCTAACCCGTATAACCATTTGAATCCAACACGTAAATTCTTTACGTGTGTCGTGTAAAACAGAGAGAAAAAGTACCAAAACCTCGATCAGCTAACTTCAAAAACTCCCCAAACTAAACTAAATTAAAACAAAATCAAAACACAATTATGAAAATCAGCAGTAATCGCGTGATGTCGTGGTTAGTGCTCGAAACAGGGGAATGGGGTACCACATTTTACCAATGACGTAGAATGAATCAGACCCGCTTAACTGAGCTTCCCGGGGCTTAGGGACCCGAAACAGCCTAAAAATAAGATTTTGGGTGGTTTTGGTCCTGTAAATCCTCTAATTAGCTTTGGGGACCCCCTACAACAATATTAATATTCAAAAACCATTAAATAGGTCAATGGCTAGGTGATTATGCATGAAGGATATTATACATCCAGTATATATAAAATACGAAATTTAATGTTTTTCAAACTACCGATGGGCCTTTAGTGCACTAAATTTAAGAATACACACAATTTCCAAATCAACGGCTTTACAGAAATGAGGGATATTCTATTATGCTGCTTTGTAGCAAAGGTATAAACTCTTTGGTGTCACCAAATACGTAACTAAAAGTGCACAATCTAATTTTGGGGATGTTACGTTAACGGGTGCCGGCGCCTGGGGGGCGTGTTGCCGAATGTGAAAAAATCGTGGGCCTGGGACTATCGCAAACGATTTCCCAATTTTTTACAAATTATTCCTCATGTTGCCTAATTTTCTCATACTTTCCTGTGCACCTGCGGCGGGTGGGAGAGGGTGGCGTACCGCGGTGGCGGGTAGGGGTGGTGCGCCGCGAGGACGGTGCGTAGTGCGGTGGGGGAGGGTAATTCTGCTTGGTAAACCCGCTAAGTCCTCTCCCTCGTAGACACGAATTGTGACTCTGCCGCTCTTAAAAATAAATCGTGGCAGTGTCACTGGTTATGTATATTATGATGTAACGTAGAGTCTCTATATCTTAAAGCAGCAGAAATCCTAAACTTTGGAACAAATTAGGGCCCAAGTAACCCTGACGGACGAAAATAAAATGCAGGCCATGCCGTTCTCGATTTGCTAAGCCTAAGCCTTAGTCTTGGCCTAAGCTAAGGTCCTTATATGAGACATGCACTAAGCCTAAGTCTAAGTCGAGGGCTGCCGCCCTCCGAACCCCCGCTCTAAACAGTTCCTTTTCTACCGCCCGCAGGGTTACTTGGACCCAAATTAGCGTACACGACCAAGGTCCCATGCCCCAATGGCATAGCGGGTTATTTTTTGGGAAGAGCTTCTCAGGCAGAAATAGATTTTCGAAATTTTTGTGCTTTTAAAATATTTCTCAATTTCTGCCAAACTAGCCCTGATTTTTGCCTATTTTCCACCAGTTTTTACCAATTTTTCCAAAGTCTTTGGAATTAGCATTGGCCCCCTAGCACAATTTTCTATATGTTTTTCCCATGTTTTTCCAAAATTTAGGCTATTTCTGCCGAAATTTTCTTCTCACCTTGAGCGGGCGGAAGATGACGCTGCAGAGCCTCAGCGAGAGATTATGCTTCCTCTCGGGGGATCGGCTAAGGTCAGAAAGGCGGCCGATCCTCAGCGGAAGGGAGTAATCTCCCTTCTTCTCCCGTTATTAGCATATATGAAAATTCGTTGGAAGCGATGTTTGTTTTGGGTACCGCATGTCAAACATATGATTTTAACATGGCTCACCTATTTTTGCAACAACACAATTAACAATTAAAAGTTTTCTGCTTTAATAAGAATCGCTCGGGATATAAGCACAATGTCAACCTTAGCACCCAAAACATCAAAAAAATTTCCTGTATAATTTTTTAGTATTGTGAGTGTAAAAAACCACGAACATTGACGAGGCGGCTCAGAAAATGATCATTTCCGCCATGTTTCGGCTATCCCAAGATTTTTCATTTATTTTGTGTATTATAGTGTCAGTCACCACCCTTGATACCGAAAATATGTTTGAGAAACTAGCCCTATCGGATACCACTCGAGTCGATGTGACGACAAAAACGACAAACGAAGCACCGCTAAGTACAGGTCAAAAGGTAAAACTTAAATCTAAAAAGTTGTCATAGATATTATCAAAACAAACTTTTTATCCGTCTTGTCGCGTCTGAATGGAACCAAAATGACTATTACATCTTCAAAATTAATCAATTTAGGACTGGCGGAAAGCGTAAAATTTCCTTTTTAAATTAATCGCAGTAATTTTCTACCAAAAAAGAAAACTATTTTAAAAAGTAAATTTTTAAAATGTTAAAAATTTAATATGTTTCATTATGAAATGCTCCCATTTTCAAGCAGAAAAGGTTGACATTACCTTTTCCGAGAGGGTGTGCGCCGTCTATGGCCAAAAATTATTTCAGTATTAGCTGATTAACTTCGTTGTTTATTTCGCGTCTTACTTCCATATATGTACTAGTTTGCAGGTCCGAGAGGTGTAGACGAGTGCCGTAGAGAAAGGGTAGGTCATCGGCATGCATGGACGAGTCCGACGTCCCTGAGATGATAGTTGGAGCTTTGTTCTCCACTTGGAATCAGCGGTTCGGTGGGTCGGATGTCATTAGGGAGAAATTATTTTGCTAAACGTTTGGGTGGCAAGATGTTTCTTTGGTTTTTGCCGATTTTCCACGATTCTTGACAATTTTCCGCCTGTTTTTGCTAATTTCCTCTAATATTTGCCAATTATCCACTATTTTTGCAAAAATGGTCTTTCGCAAGGAGGGGACGTTGGGCATCGTGGGAACAGAGGAGATCAATTACGCCGGAAGGTCCGAGTCTCTCCCCCTTCTCCCTACGCTATAAGCATGTATGATTATCGGCCTCTCACAAGGGGGGCAGATCAAATATGTGCGATGTTCTAGATCCCACGGAAGGTAACCTAATCTACTTGTAGCCTTCGGCGTCTCACAGGGGGAACAAATGGTCGGCACGAAGGGGGTGGGCTGCGGCTGACCAGATTCTCTAAACGCGCGACAGGCTGCGAACATATAGGCGGGACAACTTCACCTCAATCACCCGCTGTTTCCCCTAGGGGAGCTCGAAGGCCGACTCCTTCCCAGCTCATCGGCTCACCGGCTACCAGGCTATCCTAACTAAGTCGCTCCTGTATGAACATAAAAGACTCGGTTAATCTTACTATTAGTGGCATAGGCGAAATGCTTTCCATGCAGTTCTCGATATACTAAGCATAGGACTTAGCCTAAGCTAAGTTCCTTATAGGACGCATATATTTTTACTCTGTTTTTAAGTCGCAGGCTGTTCTTTCACCGAACCCTCGCTCTAGCTTTTCTTTTTTCTAATGACATAACGTCCGGCCAATAAATGTATCATGGGCGACTGGCCACCTGCGATCGACTGATCGCACAATGGGAAGTCCGAAGCCGACTTTCCTTAAGCCACCCCTCCACGAAGACCCAGCTACTGTCTCGCATACCTCGTACCTCGATGATATATGCAATTAAAATAATCCAAAAACACTGCCGTTTACTGAAATAACCTCTGGACTTATATTGCTGAAAGGTTTTTCGCTTGAGATAGTGTAAAAATAGTTTCAGTGGGTTTGTCGCTTTCAAATGAGTTTTGACCTTAATTTTTCACAGTAAACGAGAACAGAATGTTTAGAAATTTTAATATATCAAAACAAACGTAAGCCAGTACCTAACGCTGAGCCCAAGGCTAAACCTGAACCTGAAAGTAGCTATCGCCTATTAATAAACTAATGGTGAAAGTATTATAGCGTGGCGTGTCATGCATTTAGATTTTTACCGACTCGTTATTTTTTGACTCGCTGAGTGTTTCGGCTAAAACTTGCACAAGTATAAATGCTCAAATTTTATCTAATATCCACGCTGTCAATTGTTCACTATTTCTCCATATTCAAATTTTTACTTAGCAAGGCCACCATTTATATTTGCGGAACTTATAACTGAACTTGATTTCGGCCAAATTCTGTTGGTTTGATTATCTTTACTTTGACTAGAAATATTTGGAAACAAAGCTCGAGAGGACTTGTTATTTCGAAATCAGGGTTTTCCTAACTGTTTATGCAGTTTCTCTTTTTGCGTTGTTTGGAGTCGCCTTGCTAGTCTTTAACAAAGCTGGTAAATTCCAAAATATTAGCTAAATAAATGCCTGATGATCTTCAAGGGTAACGACATCCGTGTCCACTGCGAATGTCATTGTAGAATTCAAGCCAACGTTTTGTCCTACGTGTTCAGGTAAACGAATCCATCTTTTGCGTTTACCCGTAAAATTAGGCTCGCACAGCATTTTTATATGTATTTTCTAATCTAAATTTTGAAATTGTCATTACTTGTCAGTTTTCAATTTGAGCTCCTAAAATTTGGTATTTTTGTATATTTCTGGATTGTTTAGTTTCCAAGTCAGCACCGGATCACAGTCAGCGAATCCGACTATATTGTAATAACGGTGACGCAGCTGCATGGCGCAACTTCCTAACACCATGCCCATACGACCCCGGCTATCATAACCTCAAGGGCGGACCCTAAGTTTTCTATTATGGCCACTTTTCTTGGTCAGACCCAAGAAGTTACGGAGCTTAGCAGGCCGCAGGCGCGCTTCACGGGGTGTGTTCGGACCCCGCCCGATTGGTTGCGCACGTGTCTAGTATTTTGGCATGATTGCTGAGGTCCCCCAGGGAGGTTGACACCGAAACCTGCTCACAGGTCATAATGTCAAACCGATATTCCCTGTCCTAGTCTAACGGAAGTTGTTTTATCTAGCGTGACCTGAAGTAAAATGCGGGATAAGTTTGCTTTTGTTAGGTAAAATTTTTGAGTTCTGCCGCGTTATTCTTAACCGAACACTTTGTCTGTCGTAGCCATATGGCCCCCACAGGGTTCCGACAGTCCCTGAAAGTTTAACGTCGGATTATCTACTCAGTATCCTGATAACTTATTTCTCCGTTTCCTGGATAACAGTTTTCCGAATAAAAATTTTTATTTTTGTCTCTAGTTGCGAACACTAATTTCACGAGCGAATTCGATTGCCAAATTATAAGGAACCTCCTCGCAACAATTCTGTCATTTCCAAATACAAATACTGGGGGCGAACTGCACGTGTCAGGGCTTGGAATATTGCCCTCATCAAGCTGTGACACGCAGAGTTGGCCCTGTCCGTCGGACGTCTTTATTACGCTACGTATAACTAACAATTGACACTAGGTGATCTTCAACGTTTTATTTCAAGTCATATACTGTACAAAACAAATACAAAAAGTCGCGGCATTATGCAAGCAGAAACCGTGAAACAGTCGCACGCACCCATTCCTTTGTCCGCGTCCAGTCGGGGAGCGAGGCGGTACGAGCGGATAGGTTCCCGGAAAAATACCGGACCAAAATCTATAACCGAGGCGTTCAACTAAGTCCGTTATAACTCAGGTTATGCGTTTTGGCATGCTTCGAAACTCGCTCTGAATAACAAGGGGCGTTCCGCACTCTTAGAGCAGCGCGCGGGGGAAATGTTAGTTCGCCTCTTTTACCCTATAAATACAATTTTCAGTCAACTGGGAGCATGGATTGGGGTACGCGAAAGGTGGACCTACGACAAAAGTTGGTCATAGTTGCATTAATAAACCATCTAATATAAAAGTTGAAACACGATAAAAGATACTAATGATTGGAATATTTGTTAGCAAGCATTTGGGTGCTGACAATCGTCGCACCATGGAGCGAGGTGTGTATGCGGCAGTTCAACAAACAAAAAAAACCTCGTCCAGTGTGCCGTCTTCGTCCAGTAAATCCTACCTCAAAGACCTACCCAAAGCCTTCTCCTAGCGTTCTGTCCTTAGGCCAGGTTGTACATTAACTTATGCCACTTCTTTTCGGCTAGGCGTTTCCAGCAGTCCAAAACGAGGGCCGAAGAATTTTTCTTGTCCTAACACTTCGTAACCGGCAGGCTGGGACCAATACGGTTGATTTCGGTGGTGGCGGTCAAGTCAACTTACGTTATACTCGCGGGTAACACAGTTTGATCATTCATTAGGATGGTTGTTAGTAACCTTTCACCTACCAACACAGGCTTATGTACCGGGCCGTCGGATGATGTCCTAGGCGATCATGGCTGCTTTTTACAGTTTCAGAAGCGAGGTCCCGTGGCCGCTCTATGGCCGCGGTTGAGTTGGCATCCTCGGTTGTGCTCAGTGTTAAACTGGAAGGTACGGGGCGCTCTGGAAATTTAACCCGGAATACGCAGCGGCAATGTTTTCTCCCGACCCGGCGCGGTCGAAAAGAAAACGTGGGCATTACTGCCGAGGACGCGTCCGTGTCCCTCTTTTGGGGTGTTGTCTCTTTGGTTGGTTTCTTGCCTTTTCTCTTTTGTTTCTTTGTTTACTTGGCTGCCCTTTTCTTCTCGTCCTCACTCACTCTCTAACTTATCCTATTGCCTTAGTACACTGTACTCAACGGGAATTGTACAGTGTTTTGACTGCACGATCAAAATTGTGCAGTCGAGTTATCAATGAAAATTTTATTAAAAATTTATAGGAACTCTATACCCAAGTGGATAAAACAAAGATATCTCCAGCGTGCTTAAAATTCGCGTGCAGGACCGAAACTCAATCGGGGAAATGAAAAAGAAAAGAGGCAGAAATGGTGCAAAAGCTAAATCGTGGCATACATAGTACATAGCCTAACGGGCAACCAGGGCAAAATATGAAAACACCTAAACTCAGCGATCAAGAATCGCTATGAAAAAGAAAACGGGGTTTTGCACTCACTCAGTTTGGGGTCAAAACGAATCGCGAGATGTACGCGGAGATTTTGCTTTATTAAAAACTGTATCAAGGTTCAAATCTGAACATTAAGCACCCTAACGTGCCTTTGAGAGCGTTTTAAGTAGCCGATTTTGGAAACCTGGCCGTGCCGTCGATTTATTTTGGAAGCAGGTGGCGTTTTACGTCCTACCGTTAAGCATTAACCACGCCTGCTCCTCATGCTGAACGCTCGTAAACCTTGATCATCGGGGCCGGAGCCGATTTCCAAGTAAGCCCGGATGGGGCGATCACATAGAGAGTTGTGTCGTGGACTAGAAGATCAGCAGTTGGTCCTTATACGAGGCTAGTATTGACCGTCTTAATGGTAAACACATCAACAACGAGCAAAATCGAGTGAACGCCATATTAAACTCGCTCCTAGCAGAGATCCAATACCTTATGCTCACGCTGAAGTCGCCTAGAATCACTTCAGTCTTTTGTATTTCCTCAAATTTTCTTAACTCAACTGACAAAATAAATTTTTAGGGCTTTCTGAGCCCGACGGAGGCTAATCCTCCGTCCCTAACTGCAACGTCAGTCCGAGCTCAAGCAGCGGCATAGAGCATCGAACGGTCTACTAAACTGTTCAATTTGTAAACCATAAGCCTAATCAGAAACAAGCAAACAAGCGAATCCTTGTGCTTTCGTGGTAAAGCTTTACCGTGGTCAGCTCAGGAAAATCGAGCAACCCTAACTCAAAAGCGAGAAGTCATGAAACATGGACGAGAGGCGTCCGATCAGTGATTTGCTCAACCTATGACCACGGGGGAATCAGAGTGACTTCGACTGGTGTGTTCACAATTCAGCAACCCCCGTGCTATCGTTCAAACTGCTCAAACAGATCTCGACCTGAGGAGGTTTGTCAAGAAACTTGTAAATATGTAGCAAATCGGAGTGAAATCAGACGTCCTACTATGGCGGTCATGTCAAATTAATGAGGTGTTAGATCGTGCTACTGTGTACTAAGTTTTGACGGTCTGTTACATTTCACTCTGGGGAAAATAAACCCCCATGCACCTAGTTCTCATGACTTACAACCTTCGGTCCGGGACAGCTATTGCTAGTCCCCTTCCGCGAGACGGAAGATGTCTACGCGGGTCCTCCATCGGTCGAATCCCATTCCAAGCGTAAAACAAAAAGAAAAGCACGAAAGAGCAAGGTGAACTGCGAAACAGACTACAATAATTATTGCGTCGGAGCCGGTCAGTAAAGTCGACCGAACTCCGCGCTGCCGAAGTCGAACTGATTCCAAGAGACGACGTGGTAGTCGTCGCTTCAAAATTTTCTGCTATATTGAAGCATGGCGATTTTGTCGCCATCCAATCGGCGTTGTCCTTCTGACGCCCATTTTGAGGTCAAACCGGTGTTCAATCTAAAAATCTCCGAAGATTTTGATTTTGACAGCTATCGTAAACCCTGGGTCCCCTTTAGAGAGAGTCGGCTTCAATCGAAATCGCCGACATCAAACCTGAGTTCGAACAGCTCCGGAGGTCGACCATCTGTGCTTTTTAGCTGAAACTCTGATGTAACCTCCAAAAGTTATGTCAAGAATATATCTGGAGATCATTACTCAGATCACTTAAGCTCATTACTTAATCCTAAATCGACTGTTAAAACCCCAACTGTTCTACAAAAATGGTTGGGTCACCCGTCAAATTTCAAAATTTTAAATCTTTTCCCTTTATAAAGTACTTCGGATAAGCTTGGATATGTCTTCTCGGTGATCTGGTCCTCATCCATCAAATTTTTCCTCAGCTAACTCGCCGATTTGAAACCAAATTTCTGCTATTTAGCGAGTTAGCTGCCTCATCCATCACTTAATTAAGCTTAATTGGAGGGCATCTGGGTGAAAATTTTCCCCACCACGCCATATTTATTATAACGTGTGTACATCTGCATGGTTTATATGTTGGCTCACATAGATAAAGCTGAACACTCCTAGCATTTGATGCTAATGGACTTTCCAATATTCCTGCCAGGCTGTCTTTAGATGTCCGCTAGGGGGGCAAAAACCTAAGACGGGGATGAGCTGATTTCGCGACCTGGACGACACAAAAAATTCCTACGTAGATTCTTTAACTATCTGGGTTAGGATTCAGGGGTTCTTGTAGCTCGTGGTAGGTGCTTAAAACCTACCCCCCGTTAGTCTGAATCCTATGTGTCCAGTCTGTCTGTAAAATGTAAGAATATATAAGAATATTTTATATGTCTGTCCTCGTCTGTCCTGTTTTTTGTGTCCTTTGATATAATTATATATATATATAAGTGTACATACATACATGTATATGTATTCTCACAAACACATATAGAGACACACAAATACTCATGGAGCACACATTACACACTAGAATACACAAGCGACCTAGCGACAGAAAGGTTGCTCAAGTTTCAGAATAAGAGACACTAGAACGACAAGAATGAGACAACAACAACATCAACACAACAGCACAGGTACCACAAGAATAAATAAATAAATAAAGACAGCAACAACAACATACACACACACACACACACACACACACACACACATGGCGACCTCAATGAATGTATCTCTGACCAAAAAAGAAGTCGGTTAGGAAGAGTGGGAAAGGAAAAAGAAGAACCAAAAGAAAGGCACGGGGAGGGTGTCGGGACAGGGTGTTCCTAAGGCATTTCTTGAGGGGGTGCGGGCGACTCCGGTCCCAGGACGAAAAACTGGGCCGAACTACACCAAACACGAGGGGGTCCAGACGCAAGGGCGGGTCAGGACCAATTTTGGGTCCTAACATATCAGCATACGGGGTTTCAGGCGGTCTCTCCCGCTCAAACGGTTGGGCGGAGCGAACGTCCGCCCGGGCATCGTCAAGCTCGCCTTGAAAAGGCGATTCAAACGAGGGTGTTTTCCCCCCCTTAACGGCAGCGGTAATGGGTGCGTGCAAAATTACTACGGTTGAAAAGCCGTTACAGAGAGCTTTCGCTTAAAGCCGGGGCGTGTTTTCTGGTTCTCCCTATTGAAATGGGTGAAATATGGGGACTCCGCCGGGCATCGTTGAAACATGTCTCGATGAGGCGAATGCAATGAGGGGCCTTATGCCTACCTTTGAGTTGGGGTTAAGTTTTCGGTCTGGTCTGTACCCACTTACAGTCGGTATGCCAATTTGGGGGGGCGAATTATCGGTCATAAGAGGCTAACGCGAAGGCGAACAAAAACCCGCCGTATATCGTTGTGCTCGCCAGGAGCAGACAAATAAAATGAGGGGTCGCATGGCCACGTTTAGGGTCTGTGGTCAAATACGGAGTTGGTACAAACCGAAGGAATTTTATGTTGAATTTTCGTGGAACATTATGAAACACGGAAGTAAGTTATATGGCAGCGGAAGGACTGGTCGGATCGAGACCCGCCTGGTCTCGTCAGATGCCTGAATGGGCTCACTACTTCCAAACACGCATACTTTCAATCAATGATCCGATGGTCACCAGAAAAACCAGTTGTTAGGGTGCGGGTCAGGCAATTTCAGGCGTCAACGGATGTTAACAAAAATAAAAGTTTTGATATGGTGGGGGCGGGAAAATAGGTATACCCAAGCACAACGATGAGGCAGCACACACATATCTACATATATATACATAACTATATATTCATATATGCCTATATCAGGTCCATTCGGGACCATGGTCACCAACCAAACCTAGCGTAAGTATTGGCTGTTGATTGAATGTTTTTATATTTGTCCCCAGGATATCTCGTGAAATCCTCCAGAGCGATTTGCGATGTCTTGGGCTCGGTTGAGAACCAGAATTCTTCTTCAAAGTACTCAGCATCCGGTAAATCTGAACCGTTGGACGGTTACGGGCCGACAGCCCGAGGTCCGTTATTTCCGAATAATCGGAAACTACCGTAACCCATTTGTTTTCAGCTTACTTTTGCGACCATTAAGCCCTGGTTCGCTCAAACCAGGTAAACTTGATGGTCTTGATTCTGATCACTTCCCTTCCCCTTAGATTGTCAAAGTCCTCCTATTCCCGGACGGTC